>JAXGGA010002606.1:0-118256 GCA_038373865.1 Uloborus plumipes | reverse complement strand
GACAAAATACAAGAGAAAGAACATACTAAAACCGTGAATAAAAATATTAAAAATTCGATGAGATATGAACGTTAAAAGGAAATAATTTTTCACGGCGCATGCGCGAACGACAGAAATTTATAACTACAAAAATATTGTAGCCTGATTTATACTGCATCTTATAAAAAAAGTTCCAGTTGAATATCATGAAAAATGAAAAAGATATCAGCGATCTAGTTAGCTGTATTTCATTCATTCGCAGACAATACATAAATAGTGAGGGTCTGTCCACAAAGAGCTATTTTTAAATGAAAGGTTATTGCGTCGTCTTTCAAAACCAACGTTTCAGAGGGTGTCCGGATACTTTTGGAAACCTACGTATAAGGTCTTTTTGGCCGAACAGACGAAATGTTACTTCTATGCCGAATATAAATTTTCAAACTGTATACAATTTAACATTGAAAAAAAATGATCGATCGTCACCACACTATTTGTGGACAACCCCTCACTATTTATGTATTGTCTGCAAATGAATGAAATACAGCTCACTAGATCGCTGATATCTTTTTCATTTTTCATGATATTCAACTGGAACTTTTTTTATAAGATGCAGTATAAATCAGGCTACAATATTTTTGTAGTTATAAATTTCTGTCGTTCGCGCATGCGCCGTGAAAAATTATTTCCTTTTAACGTTCATATCTCATCGAATTTTTAATATTTTTATTTACCGCTTTAGTATGTTCTTTCTCTTGTATTTTGTCATCTTTCCTGAAGTTGTGATAAGGTTTGATCAAAAACTCTGCGTGTTATGAGCAAAAACCCTTCAAATAAAATTGCCGTTTTTTAAAAAATGTTTCATATCTTCAGAAGTAAGAGTGGTACGTTCATAAAAATTTGTACAGTAATTATACATAGTATGCTAATTAATTACTGAAATTGATAGCTTATTCCGAGCTATTTTCGAAGAGTTATGGTCTAAAAGCGGTTTTTCTTTCAACCCCCTTCTTGTCGTCCCCCAAATGCAAGGGTAATTTAATTTCAACTTGGAAATGTTCGGTGAAGTCTATATTTTGTATGATTAAAGTTAAAGAACAATTGATCACTTATTTCTCGAGCTATATGTAAGAATGTGAATTTTTGGAAGTGTCCGGATACTTTTGGCCACCTAGTGTACGTGCCATTAACACGTTCCTTTTTCATTACCCGCCCTCTCCCCCCCCCCCCGCCCCACCGAAAAAGGTGAACAATTTCAAGCTCATAGCTCAACTGATCGGAGCAACGCACTATAGGGATGGCATTGAATGTGTTCATGAGCTTGTGCTTCGCGTCTCTTCAATTTTAAAATAATAAAAGAAATAAAATTTAATGCAATTCATATAAGGGCTGAAATAATCTATGTATATGCTCGCAGATGAACACATGAAGAGTGAAATGTGCTTTTTGAGCAATGACTAATTGCTATATGTTTTCTGTTTGGACCTCATTTGCCAGGTGGTTCCTTTTCTGATTGGCAATTAGCCAACCTCATGCATCCATCCACCAGCCTCTACTCTTCCATCATGAAGGAACTGGTGGTACGAAATGGGGGCAGGGCCCGATTAAGATACCACGGGCCCTAAGCCAAATACTTTTTTGAGGCCCCCTGTATTGAGGCTTTACGATTTTAGGCATAGGATAAAACAAATTTAGGCATTAACTACAGCAATTTTAGCTATTTGGGGGCCCCTAAACTGTGGGGGCCCTAGGCCGCGGCCTAGTTGGCCTATTCAGTAATCAGGCCCTGAATGGGGGTAGGTGGCGTCATCTGTTGAATTGCCGGAAAACCCATATGTGGCTTACGGAGGTGTGGCCTTCTTGAACCACGGACAATCATGATGGTGATCCAGTAGTTAATCCACTGAGCCAAGAGGACATTAAGGGTAGGGAGCAAAGTTGAGATTTATGTGCTCTCGGACATAAGCCACACACTCGTCGCAATTCGTTATTGCGAAAAACATAATTTGAATTCGAGAAGTCTTTTTTTTTCCTTTGGAATTGAAGACTTTGCCTTTCATTCTTTATTCCGTAATTGGACAGCTTGTTAAGAAGATAATATGCTTGGACGATGGTTGATTTTAATGCAGGAGTGAAGGAGTAAAAGTTTGACAATTTATTGGAATTAAATTTTGCAATGATCAGATAAAAGGAGGAAGAAATCTTTCAAGGCGGTGGGTGTTTGGTTTTTTGTTTTGCTTTCTACACATTCGCAAGCTAAAAGAAATGATTCATTTCGTGTAAGAGGTGGCTCCTAACTTCGACAAACGTTCGGAAATGAAAATGACAGGGAAAGCTCTAATCAGAAGTCTTTTTGATGTGGAAACAGTGGAGTAAGAAAAAGGGGCGTTTCTTCAGTCCGGTTTCCTTCTTTAAGTTCAAAATTAAATTCCGATAACGAAAATGGAAGATCTAGAACGAAAATAATTTTGGAAAAAAATAGAACCGACTTCAGTTGGAAATTGCTCTAAAAAGTAAAAAATAATTTTTTTCTTTGAACACCATCGAAACTACTTTTAAACGTAAGTTTTGAAGTAGGCGCAACAACAATGTATAGAATCATACGCAACTATAATTCAACTATATACATTTTAATGGATCCAGGTTCTTTAAAAGCATTCGCATACATTTCATTCATTACCACACATTCGTGTACTGGTACAAATATTCTGCTTTTAATTTTCAATGGTTTCTCTGAAAAATGTTGGCAAAATATGGTTAAATATCATTTGACCTATCTTTTTTGCGCCGACTTCAAACTTATGTTTAAAAGTAGTTTCGATGGTGTTCAAAGAAAAAAATTATTTTTTACTTTTTAGAGCAATTTCCAACTGAAGTCGGTTCTATTTTTTTCCAAAATTATTTTATTTTATTCTTTTTAGTGTAAGTGTACTTATGAAATAAGGTAATGTTTCCATTACGGAACTTCACCTAATTTTCTTAAGTAAATGCTCCATAAAATAAACTGAAAAAAAAGGAAGAAACTATCAACGCGTCTAAAATTATAAACGATTGACACTAAAAAATAATCTTTGTTATTCTCTGGTACTTATTTGTGTACTAGCTTAATCAAAGCCATTTAAATATCAACGGTTTGTCAACTAATTTATATTTCAAAGCAATTCTAGTTTCTCGTTGTTCATAAGATTTTAACACATACTACGTACGTTACCGCTAATGAGTTTCATGTTAGATTTAGTTAAGCCTTGGTTCAAATTTTTCATCATGATTACTATTAATATTGCTGTTGCGAGGCAAAAATTTTTGCAACAATGGATTGAAAATTTAATCATTTAATGGGGAAATGACATGAAATTTACTGTTTTCCATAATAACTTTTTTTCTAGTGAACAAATATCGTCATATGAGTACATGGTACCTAAGTTACACCATCTCCTATCGATTAAAAAAAAAATCGTCCAAATCGGTTCAGTAGATCATAAGTTATGTGCGAACAAACAAAAAAAAAACATACGCTTTGAATTGATAACCTCCTCCTTTGTTGAAGTCGGTTAAAAAAGGGGAAAGATCCACATTTTAAAAACTTTCAAGAATATCACAAAACTGTTTTGAAAATTCGTTTTTAAAGATTTTGGCTTTATATTTAATGATATTTCAAGATTCGCTTCTGAGAAACTAATTTCAATGGCATTTCAATAACATGTAATGTTAACTCTGTGTTGTTAATTGCCATGCTTTGGAGCTGTCGCGTTCATGCTCCTAATACTCATTCCAAATACATTTTCCAAATAAATTTCGCATTTTTAAAAATAAACCAAACAATATTTAGTTCTAATAATGGGTCATTCCATGTCAAGTGTACGAGGCGTCCCCACTCGACCCCCTCCGATTTTGATGAAAATTTTTTTGGATGTACATATAAGACTTTCATGAAACCATACCAAAGTATAGCTCTATAGGCCTTATGGTTTAGCCAATAAAAATTATTGAGAAAAGGCCTCTCTTTCGTGACTTGAAAAAAAATGAACAAATCGTCAAGTTTGTGCTTTTATTGCTCGCGACCTAAGAAGATTATTAGGCTCAAATTTGGTGATTCTGATCACTGTTTAGGGTAGAATAGCCTACTTGTGTAAAAAAAGCTTCATTCACTATAGATTTTTTGCAATTTGCTGCCAAAGTTGGTAAAAAATCGTATTTTGATAAATTTTGATCATACGTTATCAGCTTGTATCTGCTGAGAGAATGACTTTCTGAAGCTAATTCTTTCCTCGTTTGTAGTCTGATAGTTCGTCCAAAAGGTGTGCAAGTGGCATCTCGATAGCTCAAATAATTGCTGAATTATGCGAGTTGAAATTCCAGTTAAATTTCTTTTTTCTCAATTTTGTCTCAATTTCAAAGGGCAATATCTCAAAAAGGTCACCTTGGATTTCAATTTTCTTTACATCATCATTGGAAAGAACACACTTTTCTTAACTAAAAAATGTTATTTTTATTTTTGAGACAAACCAGTTTCAAGGGATATTGCAGGTCAAAAATGTGTACGTCATTCAACGTGAAATCATAGACCTCAAAAGTTGATGTCAATTTGTTCTATTAAAATTTACAGGAGCTATCGTACTTATGTTCTGATAAAAAAAAAAAAACTTTTTTTAGATGTTTTTGAACTTTAGTTTTTGTGTGCGCACCCGTGAAAACTCAAGAAATGGCAAAAAATAAAGTTTCGTTTTTAACAAAAATAATTATCTTCTTATCGCTGCTATAAGAGCTTGAGTCTTTTCCTATGTGTTATTTTTAAGCTCTGGAAACAGAATTTCGGATGATATGTCACTTGGCAAGGTTGTAGGTCATTAATGTTTCAAGGTCATAAAAAGCATTTTCCCATTTTTCACCAATTTTGTTTATGGGCAAATTGCAATCATAGGCTGAATATCTAAACACATCCTCGGCAGTATAATGAATGGGTTTTCAATTAATACTTATCGTATTTTCAATTACTATTGTTATCATTTATTTACACGGTGGAAATAATTGCAATATTCAACTCTATCGAAAATTTTCGTTATAGCATTTTAGAAAAATGGCTCCGCAGTCCTATTATACATATTTTTTATCACGTACACACCATATTAACTGTTTTATTTATTATTTATCTCATTTATTAATTATTTTTATGTTTATTTATTTATTTATTTTTTTTTTTGAAAAAGGAAACAATGCTTTTTATGAATTTAAAATATTAATGACACTTTGCCAAGTGACATATCATCCGAAATTCTGTATCAAGAACTTAAAAACAACACATAGGAAAAGACTCAAGCTCCTATAGCAGCGTTAAGAAGATAATTATTTTTGTTAAAAACGAAACTTTATTTTTTGCCATTTCTTGAGTTTTCACGGGTGCGCACACAAAAACTAAAGTTCAAAAACAACTAAAAAAGGTTTTTTTATCAGAACATAAGTACGATAGCTCCTGTAAATTTTAATTGAACAAATTGACATCAACTTTTGAGGTCTATGTCTTTTTTTCTTTGATTTCACGTTGAATGACGTACACATTTTTGACCTGCAATATCCCTTGAAACTAGTTTGTCTCAAAAATAAAAATAACGTTTTTTAGCTAAGAAAAGTGTGTTCTTTCCAATGATGTAAAGAAAATTGAAATCCAAGATGACCCTTTTGAGATATTGCCCTTTGAAATTGAGACAAAATTGAGAAAAAAGAAATTTAACTGGAATTTCAACTCGCATAATTCAGCAAATATTTGAGCTATCGAGATGCCACTTTCACACCTTTCGGACGAATTATCAGGCTACAAACGAGGAAAGAATTAGCTTCAGAAAGTCATTCTCTCAGCAGATACAAGCTGATAACGTATGATCAAAATTTACCAAAATACGATTTTTTACCAGCTTTGGCAGCAAATTGCAAAAAATCTATAGTGCATGGAGCTTTTTTTACACAAGTAGGCTATTCTACCCTAAACAGTGATCAGAATCACCAAATTTGAGCCTGATAATCGTCTTAGGTCGCGAGCAATAAAAGCACAAACTTGACGATTTGTTCATTTTTTGCAAGACACGAAAAATAGGCCTTTTTTCAATAATTTTTATTGGCTAAACCATAAGGCCTATAGAGCTATACTTTGGTATGGTTTCATGAAAGTCTTATATGTACATCCAAAAAAAATTTCATCAAAATCGGAGGGGGTCTAGTGGGGATTTTCTCGAAATTTGGGACACTTGACATGGAATGACCCTAAGTGTTAAACAACCAACGATAATATTGAAATGAAACATTTTTCTAATTTTATTACATTTTTGTAGTTTCTTTACGCGAATACATAGCAATTCTCATGAGATGGAAAACTAATAAAAGGAGAAAAAAATTGGAACTGCAATATACTCAGCAAAGCACTGCTGTAAATTAATTGAATAAAATCGCTAAGTCAGCCAAGAGATTTCATACGAGGTGTACAATAGTAGTGTTGGGATCATAGTTCTTTTATTTTTATTCTTGGGTGGGGGGAGGGGGAGGTAATTAATGGGTCACAAAACATTTTACAAACTTTACATCCAAAATTATTAAATGAGTATTTAATAAATTCTATTTCATTTCCTTTGAAGGAAATGTAGATTGGTGAAAAATAACGAAGAAAGGTACAAATTTAAAAAGTATGCACATAAACACGTGATTTTTTCTGCGACATGTAGTGGATGTTCCAGAAAGAAAAAAAAAAAAAAAACTATCGAGTTAGCATTAATCTATTTCCCTGATACAAATTTCCATTTAAATCCTACTTGTTCAGCATGCGTTAAATTGATTAGAAACCAGCTCTCGCCGAAATCAACATCAACTGATAAAAAGCCGCTTCTATTACAGCATGAATGCCTCCGTTTCCCAGGGGCGTGATTGGGGCACATGCCCCCAGTCTTTTCCTAGCTACGCAGTCATTAACTCTCAGCGCCCCCTTCCAGTAACCCTTTTGAATGGGATATTCGCCAAGGGTACCATTACGATGTCACTAAACGCGAAAGGGTGTACAGAGGTAATGGCCCATCAGCGTTGCCGAAGTTTGGCCAGGCCTCCCAAACGATTGCAGTTCATCTGGGGAAACTTTCGCCCGATTGTCCTGAAATTCGAGGTCTACGTTTCTTTCATCCACATCTTTAGTTTTATTGAGAAAGTGTGTGATTGATGGGCAGTGTACTCTGGCCAGTACGTGGAGGAAGAAATTATGGACAAGTGCTACAAGGTTAGTCATTGGAGGTAAGTGGTAGGTTGGTAACTGGGGAAACTGCTCGAGCGTAAAATTGCAAAATTAAGCTCTATTATAATTTGAATGTTTGAAATATTGAATAAGTAACCATTATTAATATTATTGCTTTCTCGCGTTTTAGCCTTTAATTTCATACAATTTCTTTCAGATTAGGAAGCTTTTATTCAATAAAAGAAGATTATGTTTTGAAAAGCTCTTATCATGCTGGCTCTGTCTTGGATAGTTTGTTTGGTTCATGGAACAAGCTTTTAAATCTATACCAAAACATAAATGAATAGCAGCAATTCTAAAGTTGATTGTTGATCAAGTTGACAATTAATTTCAAGGCTAACCTTAAGTATAGAACATAGTTCTTCGTGCACTTTCGAAACTTTGGAAGTAAGCCAGGTTTTCGAGGCTTTCTTGATTCAAATCAGAAATCAAAACGCATTTTTTAAAACTTTTTTTCGCCATATACATATTATATTAGAGTAAAAGTTTTTTCATGGGAGCTCAGCTCATGAACTTCTTTTCAAACATAAATGAATTTCTGCATATTTGATGGGGAATCTGAGGTATGAAAATAAGTTCTGAGGACTATAGGGCTCCTGTATTTCTGTTGTGAGAATCTGACTATACCCGTTTGGGCATGATGATGGGACAAGTTTTTTTTTTTTTTTTTTCGTTGCCAAAAACCAAGACGAAAAAAGGTTAAAACTGATAAATTTAAAGATAAGCTATTGAGGAATTGTGGATTTTACGAACTTTTGAAACTTTTCAACAATCCAGGTTTTTCGAGGCTTTCTTCTATTCAAGTAATTAATTTAAAAGCTTCTTTTCACCATATACTCGTTACTATGAACATCTCAAGCGTTACCGGGAAAAAGAAAAAAGAAATTCGACCACATTCGCAGCTTTCATCCACCGCACAAAAACGGAACCAAAAACAAAAAATCCTAACCTCAAAACACAGCCAAGAGGGTCAGCTACCTAGAGGGCGAGGAGGGATGGGGAAAAAAAGGAGCAAACGAACGTAATAACAAATTACATAAACATGCAAGAACACTTTTGATTCATACGCGAAAATAAGATTAACCTTTCCTCCCTTCGTGTACACAGTGATTAGTAGCCCCGAGTTATCGGGAAAAGGAAGTATACATAGGAGGAAAAGCTGGGACCGGACAACACGGTCCATATATTGCGATTGCATGGGTTTAGGTCAGGTTGTGTCGATATAAATATAACTTAGCCCAAGAGATCTTTGGAGAGAATGGCCAAAATCAGGACCGAAATTTATGTAGAATGTATTCGTTTTTAGGAAACTCAACTTTTTAAAACTCGCCAATTTTACAAACAAATAACTTTTCAACAGCAGTTTCTAAACCTGTTATAGATACAATATTTATAATTAAGACATTTTTATGCATCAGTTTTGCTACTTAATATTCGAGTCTAGTGAAAGACATGGTGAAGTTGAGAGAGAAAAATATTCAGTTTTAAAGTTGTTCAAGCGTAGTTGAAGCATGAACAGAAGCCATAAATACGAGTAAGGTGTTTTTTATGCAGAAGGATTCTAAAAAGGTCCAAAAGTACAACAATACAATATTTTCGGTAAGTAGAAAGATTGAAAGCTGACGCATTTATGTTTGACATCTTCGTTCCTTCATAGCATTATTCAAAATTGCTAACCTTAATCATATCCTTAATCACAGAAAGTCCTAAAAACTTAAAAAGATGAGTGTCATTTAGACGGATTTAATGATTCAAAAGTATGTGTTACACTAATTTTCACCACATTCCATGCTTTGTATTTTTTACCACAGTGTTTAAAAAAAGTGAAAACTAATTAACAGTGTTCAAAAGGCAAAAACTTCAGGTGCACGCCCAAAAGCAAGTGTGGAAAAACTGAGTAAATGTTGAAAGAATAAACTATTATTAACGCATTGATAACATACAAAGAGAAAAAGAGGAGAAGAAGAAGAAGAAAAAACAGTATGAAGTCACCGAACATTCCATTTACCAAACCAAACAATTCGCATCGCATCAACGGCCCCCTACATTCCAAGACAGATTGATGCTGCGCACCTTATCTACTGCTTCTTTCCTAACTTCTAAAAACGGACCTCCGAACGTGATACCCTTAAATGCGAATCATTTTTTTCAATCTACGCTAGAAGAGAAGCAACGATCTTTGGACTAAATTCCGACATTTAAAACACTCACTGGTGAATGTTTCACGTTTCCAGAGCTTTCGGGCAATCTCTTGCTGGCATTCCTTTTTTTTTTTCATTTAGACTCAGCTTAATTAAATTGTTGTAGACTCTCAATATCTCTTAAGATCATGGGGACAGGGCAAAATGTCCGAGAAAAAAATATGAATATTTATTTCAATATAGTACAGTAACCCCTCGTCTCGCTATATCATGTTAGTCGGGGTGGAAACAAAAAGTGCGATATATTAGGAAACGCGATATAACCGAGGTCGTAAAAATTAGCGGTTCAATTAACGAGCAAAAAAAAAAAAAATAGTTTATGATCATTTTTGGCTGATTTTCCACAGAAAAAGAAGAAAATTAGCTTTTCAATTGTTCTTTCAAAATTAAAAAAAAAATAATAAATAAATAAATATTTCTATTATTTTATGTTAGAATATGAATCAAAAGTTGCAACTTTAACTGCAATGAGTTTTGGTGAATGGAAAACATACTAGGTTTGACGATTGATTAGAAAAGAAAATACCTTTAGGTAAAATCAGCAGAAAATAAATAATAAATTCAAAAGGAAAAACGAACGTAAGCATGGAATTAAATGTTAAGGGCAATTCCACGAAAAGTGGTCCTAACACACCAAAATTTTTTCCCCCCATAATACAAAAACAAACCTTATTTTTTGACAAAAAAATATCTACTCTTTTCGATTCCAGCATCAATTTTAAGATAAAATTTTTCTTTTCTCATATTTTAGCCTTGTTTAATAACATTGAGACAAATTAAAAAAAAAATGCATTATTAGTGAAAAAAATGTCAGAGAATTTTTTTCATCTAATAATCAATTTTTTTTGAAAAAACTATCAAATATCATGAACGTAGATCCTTTAACTGATTTCTTTAGTTTCTTTCTGTAGTAGAATTTTTCTTAAACACAACTAATTTGACCATACCATAAGAAGAAAAGATCACTGTGATATGTGTTAAAAATCATTTCAATCTATCCTTCGAATTTTGGGAAAAAACCTCAGGCATGTTATTTTTATTGAATAAATTTTTAATGACATAATACTCAACTCTGTATTTTTAAAAGCGAAGGGGAACAAATCCTTTGGCAATATTTAATTAATTCCTTTTCAATGGTAGTGTATTGCGACTAAATAAACCAAATGTGTTTAAAGGGCCAGTCGTATTTCAATAAATATAAGCTGAATTTGTCATACTTCATCCAGATTTTAAACGTAGAAAATTCTTAAGATTTGATCAAAAGACATTTAGAGATCAAATCAACTAAATTAGTAGTGCCGAGACGGAAAAGAAAATGGATTTAACATGTTAACGTATTTTGGCAATAACTTGAATATTTCCTCCATAATTTCAAATGTAACTTTTTGTGTTTGATAAGGGTCAGGTTTATTTTAGCCCTTAATGATGTAGAAGTTGAGAGATATATATAATGCATATTTGCATTATATTTTCAGAGCAATAGGTGCTAAAGAAATAGTATAAATAAAACTGACTTTAATGACTCAAAAAAACATTCAAAGTCAAAAGGAAATGGTGAGGTCACGAAGGTGATTGATCTGACGTGAAATTGCCCCTCTGCAACTGTTGCATCTTTTCAACATTTGAAAAAAAAAAAAAAAACCGACGACATTTCATCTGTTTAATTTTAGAAGCGATAACACCGAAATCAGGCAAAATTAAGCTGTTCGGGAGTTCGGCAAATTTATTAGCAGTATAAAATAAGTAAATAAATATAGCAATTAATCACAAGACCGAATTTATTGCCCTGTTACCAAAAAGCAGACCTTAAATCTTCCACCCCCTTCCCCTTTAAAAAAGAAATAAACCTACCTTGACTTTGAAAACTTAACTAAAGCTCGCGCGACGTCGTTGCACCGGTTCTTTTGCAATCCATCTTCAACTAATGTATTGCTATTTACCGTAGGAAGATATTTCATTTTCATGTGATGGACGGAAAAAACTTGTTTATTACTAAGAAAAATATGTCGCTGAAAAAAAAATAATTTAACTGATATTTCGTTTTGAAGACGAGCAAAAAAAAAAGGTAACGGAAAAAATATACAGCTCTGAGCAGTTAGTTGGCAACTTCGCCATGTTGGAAATTCGACACTGATTAATAATGAGTTATCAAATTTTATTTTTTAAAGACACGGAAAGGAACACGAGTTCAAATCCAAAAACCACGTGAGATGTATTATACGCGTTCATGAGAAATGATCCGGAGGAGCATGCGCGACAGAAGACACCGACTCCGCCTTTTCCAGATAAATAGCAGAAATTGCCGTCTGCTCACAGATAAGGAA
Source organism: Uloborus plumipes (assembly GCA_038373865.1). Lineage (NCBI taxonomy): Eukaryota > Metazoa > Arthropoda > Arachnida > Araneae > Uloboridae > Uloborus > Uloborus plumipes. Next base: position 106,488 of record JAXGGA010002606.1, on the reverse strand, counting down.
GGGACGGAAATTTACGGCCCGTTGATTGGGATCGCGGGCATATCTTTCATTCATTTGATACTGCTCCAGCAAAATTCTCGAGGACAGCCGTGTATCCCATGGCAAGGGAGGTTCTTTCTGGTATGTAGAGGAGAAGGAATTGCATTCGTTAGTGTGCGAGGGGGGGGGATCCTTTTTACATAACCAAGATACAATTTCAAGAGGAATTCCCGCAGATCAGCTCACGGAGTATTTTGGGGGTCGGCATTTCGAGCTATCAGAAATCTGGACTAGGTATCAAGATCTGTTTAGCTTAAAGAGATATATTCCTTTGGGCTAAGCAAAAAAATTCTTCATTTTAAAAGTGAACTTTTCGGTAAAGCTTGATTCAAAGCAACAATAGCACAAACGAAGGTCTGGATTGCACTTTAAAAGAAAACTAAACAAATAAATGTTGGATCATCATACTCAAAAGCTAAAAATAAATTTTAACTTACGAATTAGACTAAATATCTAAAAGTCTGAACCACAAACAGAAAAAAAACTATCGAAATTTGTAGAACTCAGAGCTATACTTCGAGAGAAAAAAAAAAACGGCAAATGAGCTCAAAACTACTAAAGTTAAAGAAAAAACTAGAACACAAATAAATAAATAAAAAATAAAAGTCAGTCATTTTTACACGAACTTTTGTGTTTCAGAGCCATAAGATAAAGAGTTATTTGAAATAACTGGGTGTCTGATTTATAGTATTTCTTAACTAAATATAAAGAGAAAGTATCTAAAAGATTAAGAAAGAATACATCAATAAAATTAAGTGAGACTCAGTCACAAACTCGCTTTAAAATCAGCTTCAAAGAAAACCTCTTTTCACGAGGAACTCTATCGCTGAAATTGATTTTAAGATAAGGATAAATATAGATCTAAAAGTGCGAACCACACACAGAAAAAAAAAAATACCGAAATATGTAGAAGTCAGAGCTATACTTCGAAAGAAGAAAACGTCAAATAAAATCTTAGGCTGAAAACTACTAATGTAAAAGCAAAAAAATTAGAAATACAAATTAAAAAGTTCGGGTCAAACATTCTTATGGCTCTGAAACTTAAATGTTTTAAAAAGTCAAAGAGTAATTTCAAATAGCTGTGTGTCCGATCTACAGTATTTCTAAAAAGGTATGAAGAAAAAGGCTTTAAGATTAAGAAAAAAATCAATAAAATTAAGAGAAATTCTGTCACAAACTCGCTCCAAAATCAGCTTCATCAAAGAAAATCATCTCTTTTCACGAAGAAGTAATCCTATCCGCTGAAATTGATTTTAAGGGCATTACACAACAAGACTCCAACAACAAAAATCCGCACTTCGCGTGAAGGATGTGAAAGCGAAAACAAGTTTCGCTGAAAAGTGCGACGGAACAGGAAGGGGCCGATGTGACAGCAATCCGGACATTTTCTCTCCAGCAGGATGCGAGAGTATCCGGCACCAGGGATCCGGCCCAAGATTCACTATCTTCCTCTCCGGCCTCCTCTCTCACCCCCTAATGAAAGGAAAGGGAAGGAAGGAGATGGAATTTTGTTCTCGTGGCGGTTATAATAACTTCTGGCTATGTTCTTGATGCGAATTGGCCCGGCAGACACCCAATAATTCAGCATTATTCTCTGCGGGGGTATTGCTAGATTTTTTGATTGGCAGATCATTCGTCGAAGAAGAACATTCAGTTGAAGATTCCATTTAAAGGGGGAGCCTGCGTTAGAAGGCTCAAAAAATCGATTTTTTTTTTTTAGGATACAAAAAGGTCAAGCGAACCTTTTAGATTATTTTATTATACGTCTGTGAACATGGGAAAAACATTTTTTGAGAGAAAAATATTCACATGCAACCGATTTTTATGCACATTCGTGCAACTGCTGTTTTCAATCGGCGGGACAGATGGAGCTCGTTATTTTCATCTTTAACGAAGAAAACCACTATTTTAATTTTTATATATTTTGTTTCTGTTTGAATTAAAAGCATTCCCGCGAAATGAAATCTTGCCAGTTTTTTAGCATTTTTTTTTTTTTTCTTTTACAAAAAGCACTTTTTTTCAAGCCTGAGAAAACATTCAATTTTCATAATTTTTTGAGTTTTTTTGGTTTATATTTAAGAAAATTATATGAAAATTTAATTTTTGTTTCAAATGAAAATAACGAGCTCCATCTGTCTCGCCGATTGAAAACAGCAGTTGCACTAACGTGCATAAAAATCGGTTGCATGTGAATATTTTTCTCTCAAAACATGTTTTTCCAATGTTCAGACACATAATTAAATAATCTAAAAAGTTCGTTAGACTTGATTATTTTCATCCCCAAAAAATCCCCCCCCCCAAAAAAAAAAAACCGATTCTTTGAAATTTCTTACTCAAGCATCTCCCTTTAGCCGGTACATACAATGTAATGGATTAATTCTCTAAGGCCTAAATTATTATTTTATGTCGAAAAAATATTTATCACATACCATGTTGATGAATAACGTATTTAATACACATGAAGAGGATTTTTGTTTGCTAAAATTTTGCATGTTTTCAAAATAGGTTTGTGACTCTGGTAATAATGCTGCTAGAGGGAAAAATAATGTTGAAATTTTCATATGGCCTCATATTCACAGTGGGAAGTAGAGGATTAAAACGGAATTTTTGAATTAGCAGAACTATTTGAAGAAAAGGGATCGTTCATAAATTACGTGAGGAGATTTGAAGGAGAAGGGACATTAAACAAAAAGAAGATAAGATGTGCAAAAGATGGCGAGGGGGGTGGGGGAGACAATATGCGCCAGATTATAGTCTGGCTCTAAAGTTGCATAAGTTAGACTATCGAATGCATGACGCTTAAACGATTCTCTTAGTTTAAAAGGGATGAGTCGGATGAGGAAAGTTTTTTGTTTTTCAAACTACGGTTTGCCTTGCCAATGACGATTACAGAGTGCGCCGATTTAAGAATTTCTAATCTTTCAAGCCAAACATAAGTAAGCTAGTCTAAGGACAGACATTTTATTACCAGACCCAGACTACACCCGTCTATTCTCGGCTTCCGACATGTTTGTTGATTTCAAACCAAGTCTTTCTGAAATAATTATCATTTCGCATAAAACATGATGAAATTGTAACTTATTTCCCGTTTCGTAAGAAGGGAGATATAACGCATTTTCATACGGGTAAGAACATAGGTGAGGTAAATGAACAACGACTGATAGCTCACCAAAGTTGGCAAACCTATATTAATATTGCTTAAATAAGTTGTGCAACATAATTTTAATAATGGCAAAATATCATATCCATTGAGCAAATGTCCAATAAGATAAAGACGTACTAATTTGCTAAAATACAGCCAATGATAGGTAGCTCTCACTATTTACATTAAATATGAACTCAGTAGCAAAACCTGGGAAACAAACAATTATTTGAATAAAAAAATAATTTTGAAAAAATTAAGAAAAATTCATTCGTTACTACATGGAATTTTTCTCATCTCACAAAGCCAGGAATACAACTCATTTTCAAAAAGACAAGGAGAGAAGAATTTTTCTTCCCTTTTTAAGCTCAACTCCAAGAAAAGATGATGTTCAAGTTAGATAGTTCGAATACCTTATAAAATAATACTTAACGATTTCAAATTACATGCAGCCTATAGCTAAAAAAAACGCAACGCGAAAAGCAAATCATATGAAGAAGTGTAACGGGATGTATACAAAAAATGGGAAATGTAGAAAACAATACGCAATAAATGCGTGCAACCAAAAGAACGCACGTGGAAGCGAATTTAGAAATTTGAAACAAAACTACTTTAAAGAAAGGAAGCAGAGATTTGCCATTTCTTCGTTCAAACATAATATCTCATGTAATAAAACCATAAAGTAAATAGCCGAAGAGAGCAAATACATTACATGGTGTAGTACTTAAAACATCAAATATATATAGAAGCTATTTTCTTTTGTTTAGTAAAAGGAATGTTCGCTGAGAAATAAATCAGTCTCTTTTAACACGTTCAAGTTAAGCTATAAAACTAAACATAAAGCTAAACTAACAAAGAAAGTGTGTTCCTCCTTCTCTTTAACTGGAAAAAAAACTGATCGAGAGCTGAATTCTTTCGGAAAAAACAATTTTCAGAAATTTAAACTGATCTATCTTACTCTGAGCAACAGCACCAATTTTCAAAATAATTTTTCTGATCACCCACTGTAAACAATTTAATCAGTCACTACTGATTCATTCCAAATCCAACTAAGCAAGAAATGCACCGAACTTTAAAAAAATCTTTGAAAAAGCAATTCACGGAAAAACATTGTTAATTATATAATAATCGTTTGACGGAAACTCCACTTTTTAGTAGAAGTTTCATTAGTACTGCGTATTTGCAAACAAAAGAAATGACTTCCAGTTAACAGAACGATTGTTAGCATTTTATAAAAAGAGGAATTGGTAGATAGAAGCAACTACCATTTGCAGAAGTTAATTAACGAAAAATGCTTTTAAAAAGCGCATTAATTGGGTAGAAACGGGATTGCTTACTTTTAGGATAATGAAGTTATTTATAGAACGACAGAACAAGAATTGGTTTTTTAGGAAATACTAGTAATGAACAACGCAATGAAATTTTTTATTTTTATTTTTTTATGTCTAGCTCGAGTTCCTAGAGTTTTTGATGCAACTAGAAATAAAAAGAAGTGATCGGATACATTTAATGCTTTATCAAAGAAGAAAACAGGAATTAATACGAAGGTTGACATCAGCAAAGACATAATACCACTTCGGAAGAATCGATCTTGTAGAGAATGACAGAATCGTAGAAACGTACACTAGATAAATGAAAATTAATAAATAAATGAAATTTAACAAATGAATAAATGAAAATAAAGGAAACATTATCAGAAGTTGATTAAAATATTTCTATATTTCAGGCAATATTTTGCAAACATTAGATTATCTAATGTTTCTATATAATATAGAAAAGATCGTATCATATCTTTACCCAACAATAGATTAGTGACGTTTGATAATGATAATTAATGCTCTAAAAAGTGAAATATCTACCCCCCATTTAGAATAATATAAACTACGAGGCGTGTTTTTAAAGTAAGTATATTGTTTTGGTATAAATTTAAAACAAGCAAAGATATATTTATAATTTTTTTTACATGAAAGCCCATGCCTGAACTACTTTTATACGTAATTGTCATTAAATGTAAGGCCCCTTTCATATCGTACAATTCGCTTCAAAAAAAGTCCATAGATCGAGAGTGCCGCCGACTGTAAGGTACGTGCTGTAATTTGACTTTTAACTGCAAAAGGGTCAAAAGCTATTGATATTCATTGCGAGATTTCTTCAGTACATTGTGAAACCATTATGAGAGATGGAGTGGTCAGGGTTTGGGTCCGAGCGTTCAAAGATGGCCACTCTGATGTGCACGATGAGGAAGGAAGTGGTCGACCTTCCTTCATTTCTGAAGATTTTGTGCAAAAGTAGTCCAGATCGAACATCCAGTGACTACTACCTGTTTTTGTATCTGACGCAGCATCTCGGCGGCTAGCTAGTGCCACGACAATGACGGTGATATCAGGATGATCGTAATGCAGTGGCGGCATATTTCTTTGAATAGGGACTTCAAAAGCTGATTGTACGATGTGATAAGTTTCTTTCTATTGCTGCCAATTGTGTAGGAAAGTAGTTTAAGGTATGGGCTTTCATGTAAAAAAAAATATAAAGATATCTTTGCTTGTTTTTAATTTATACCAAAACGGTACGAACTTTAAAAACACGCCTCGTATTTTAAATTTTATTTCAAAATTTTGTGCAAAAATAAAATACAATTTTTTTTACAAGCACAATGTTTCAAGACTTGATTTTCTTAAATATTAATTTCACAATTCATTAAAAAAAAAGTTTTTATTTGGACAAAAAAACTAATATTTTCTTATGCAAACAGAACTTTCTTATTCAACAATATTTTAAACGAACCAATGAGCGTATTTCGTTGCTGCTTCTTAAATGTAATTTCACTTAATTGTCGGTTTAGTTTTACGTCTTGAGGCTGTCTGCTGGGCTGATTTATTTAGATATCAATGAAGACGTTAGAACATCACCTGTATTCAACTATGATGCAACTCAACTCAAAGCAAACTACACTACTAATTGAAATGTGAAAAAACTTTGGGGGTGGGAGAGAGGGGGTTAAATTTCAATTAACCTCCTCAGTAACTCTTGATAACACAGGGGGGAAAAAACACGCAGAAAAAGATTCTAAGTCGGTACTTTCTCTTTAAGCAAACAAGCATTGTTGCTTTCAAGATGTTTTCTATTATTCACGTTCTTTCTAATTACGCAACGACAAACAGCGCTGCCAATTTCGCCAAGCATAATAACGACACATTCTTTCGCGACACAGCAACAAAGAGGTGAGCGAATATTTTCTGCGCGCACTGGATGAAAAGCCTCGTTCGCAACAAACGATATTCTTCAAGCGAGTGGAGCTGAGTTGCACAAAAATTCCCCCAGCTGCTTTAAAATGCATTTAGCGTCGGCTGCTAAGAACAATGCGCAAATAAGGGCTGTCGCTGTTTTGTGTAACGGAGTCTGGTGTGACTTGCTGGATAGGAGAGGCTTTTAAATGAAGTTAGGCATTGTGCTACTCCAGTTAATTCGTTTTCGCCGAAAGCATCCGACGAGCTATTGTCGGGGGCTGTTTATTAGGTGAAAATGGGAAGGGAAACGGCGCACTTATTCATTTACTTAATACCATGATTAAGTATTTGAAGCAGGTTTTTAATTCGTTTACTGAATCAAAATTTGCTAAAGCCGAAACCTAGAAAAGACGGTTACGTAAACGAGAATCATATAAATACTTCAAGTCAGGCTTTTAATTTATTTCGTGGTGCTCTAATGCGTTCAAAATATGGCTATTTGTGAATAATTCATGCATGTTAAGTACAGCTGCATTAAGTGTCTGAGGATTTGGTCCAAAAACCAATGAAGACTGAGTACAGAAACAAAATACTTTTCATTTGAATTATATTTAAAATAATAAATAAATAGGCTTTAAGGAGAGTCTTGTTTTTATTTAAGCTCATTAGAACTCGCATTATTGATTCTTGAAATTTCAAACAGACAAAAATGAGCTCTGAGAGAGATTTTTTTCTCATCTGTTTTACAGGAGAGCAAGCAAAAGGGCTTTACGAAAACCAATAAGAAAAGACAACAGAAACGAATGCATGCAAGATTACTAATTTTTGTTGAGAGATGGTTACAAAAGAGTATGTCAAACTCATAATCTTAGAGGAGAAATGAGAGAGTAGTACGCTACAGATTTAATGTGAGGTGGGTATCAGATGAACATTTTAGACTCACGATGCATTTTAGAGGACATGAGAGGCATTTGCAATGCACCCTGAAAGGTTGCATAATGCATACAGGAGTTTTAAAACAGCATATCTGATTTATTATTTCCTGTCAGACATGATGTCATATTTACGATTTTCCCAGAATGAAGCTGTTAAATGCAAGTGGGCTTGTTTTTTTGATATAATTTACATTGAAAATATACCATCCGCCCCCCCCCCCCCCGCCCGGAAAAATTTGAAATGACGGACTTCTGTGGGTAAATTGATTTTGACACAAGTCCAGTACATTAAAATTACATGTTAAGCTAATGATGATTCCAGAGAAGAGGCAAAAGAAATACGCTGCCTCATCTAGAATTTTGACTTAAGAGTGGCATGATATTTCCTGAGCTTGACATTTAAAAGACAAGTCAAACCAACCATACATCAGCGAAGAGGATAATAGATTCATGATTTCCCCCTCGGAGGATATCAAAATCAATTCAAATGATTTGTGATTTGCCAAGAACGAGGACATAAATTACATGCTGCATCCACAAAGCATTGTGTGAGAAGAGACATGTTATATGATGGATCACGACGGATGACACCTGAGATAATACTTAAAACCAGGGTTGGGGTTTTGGACGTCCAAAACTGGTTTCGGACAGGACAGGTGGGTTTTACTGTCCAAAACTGTCCAAAAGTGTCTTAAACTGTCTAAAGCATGGCAAAAGGGTTTTAAGCTGAATAATTTCTATTAGCTGTAATATTGATAATGCATACATCTTAGTTTCTTAGTGTTAATTAGTTGTAATTAATTAAAATTTGTGAATATTTAATTATATTAGTAATTTTAATATACATTAAAAAATGAACAATTTACTCTTAACTCCACTGCATAAAAATTTCATAAAATAAGAATTGGTAGTACTGTCAAAAAAAGTCTTGAAGCAGATAATTTCAGCTCCATTTGTAACTCAAAATGTGTAAAACTGAAGTCTTTTGTGGTTTCTTTACAATAATGTTTTCAGTGATGTTCAAATAATTTTTTTAACCTTAGATTGAAGAATAATAAACTGATGATAAAATGTTTTTCACTACTCAAGAAAATTTTTCTATTTTTGATTTTTGTTTTTAATACTGTGTATTTTGTTTCTAACAGTATATATATGAAGGGCTCGGGCGTAAACAGTGGTATCTGACAAACTCGAAAAGACGTATTGTTTCAAATTAAAGAAACAAAAGTCACTTGTAAAAATGACATTAAATATACCTGAGACACACAGCACTTAATCAATGTACCGACTTCATTTTTTAAATAGAAAAAACTTGCTACAGTAATGTCTCGAAGAATAAATCCATATTTAAAAGAAAAAGTTTTGATTTTTTGAAATGCTAGTTACCATTTTTTACACCCGAGCCCTTCATATGTGTATATACTTCCTCAAGAAAAAAAAAAACATCCTAGCTTGCAAATATTTAGAAAAACTTATCAACATTTTCCAAGGATCAGTAATGATTTAGTGTCTGATTATGAAATGTCACTTTTGTTATTTAATCGTTTACGGGTAAATACGGCAGCTAAATTGGTCATGTGCTATCGGATGTTAAGAGGACCAATTGAACTAGATTACTAATGTGTACACACACATGTATTTACATATTTTTTTTGAATTGTACTACTTTTAAATTTATTCCTAATATTTTGTGAAATAATTAAATATTCAGTAAATGTCGCTGTAACATTCTCAAATGTTGTGTATCTTTTTAATTAGTTGCGAAACTGATTTTTTGCATTTAAGTCGATTATTGTACCTTTTGAACACCCTCATTTTCATCAATGTTTAAAAGAAGTTTAGCTAGTATTAAAAATAAAATAATATAAACTTGTGAGAACTAATTCATTTTTAATGAAGAATAGTAACTTCTAAGTAGCTAGATTAGTATCAGCTGAAAATCTTATATATGTTTTTATGTACATATTTAAATGTTTACATTAGATAAATTAAGTCTTAACTTCAAGTATAATTTTGTGCTTTTGATATTTGTTCAAAATATAAAATTGTACTAAAAATGTAGTTTTGGACAGTTTTGGACACATGGGTTTTGGACAGGACGGTTTAAACCATGGTTTAAACCGTGGTTTTTACCGTTCTGTCCGAAACCTTGCCAACCCTGCTTAAAACTGAGAAGCGTACTTCATACCAGTGTGTTGGATTTGCGATGTACCCACAGAGCATATGCACAAAAATGGTTTAATATATTCAGGATTTGTGCTGAGGGTTGGATGCTATAACTGAATAGTAATCTTTTCCTAAATAAAAATAAGAAGATGAAACTACAACTTACATTGAATTCTACTTGTTGGGGCATACGCACTCCAGGCCTTGGTCCTCCTGGATACCTAGGTGACATGAATGGCTGAAAGAGAAATAAAAATCAGAAACGAAATTGCGAGAAGTTCAAGCAAATACAGATGTATCTCAATTAAATGTATCAGAATGTTATAAAAGGAGGGTATATTTCAAAAATGTGAACAAAATTTACTTTGAGTTAATTCTATAAAGGAAATCCATCTTTGATATGTTTCATTTTTTTCAAGAATCAAGTGAGAAAAGTGCTGTGGCCTTGTGAGTCATTCAAAATGATAGGTACGATCATTTCAAACTTTGTTTTACACTTGCTTTTGTTATCAAATCATGAAAGACACACACAAGAACGAAACAATCATAAGTCATCCAGTGGCAGATTGATATTAATACCATAAATACTTGCTATAGCTTTCAAGGAAGAAGGATTCAAGGATAGCGAACATGTTACAAATTCAAGAAGAGAATAAACATTTCAATACGTATATTTAAGTTCAATTACGTCCAACATTCAACTTTCAACTTCTATATAATTATATAATTTAACATCATTTATCAATAAAAATAATCAGACACACAGGCAAGTATTTTAGTTAGGCTTTTGAACAGAAAAAGATTAACTGGCAATTACCCGAAATTCGACCAACAATGCCATCCATTTCAATATAATATTCCCCTTTCTGACGAATTCGCACTTCAAAATGAATTCTCCAATACCTCCCTATCGCAAAAACACGGGACCCTGTAATTATCAAAATACGGCGGCGCGGCTGTGGTGTATCAATAACGCTCTCCGGCTGAATGCTCCAATGGAGAAAAGAGCGGGGCGCTAATTGGGGCGTCACACGAGGGGGCGGATGGGGCAGGCTGATAGAAGAGGCCCCACCGATTGAAACTCAGGTTGCTGCTATGAGAGTGTAAATGGAGATGAAGTGCCCCTGTTCGATGCGAGAGAGGAGATGCGATGGCGGAATTAATATGAGTGGATGACGTTGAGCCAACACACGCCACGACATAAAGGAATTCAAGACGAATTATGTTTGATTGAGGGACACAGAGGAATTCTGCCGACCGAGAAATAATGGGATTCCGAAAGCGGCCACCTATAGGGCCCTCTCGTGCTAGTGCTATCTCGAATTTGGGAAACAGATCGGAAACAAAACAACACTTTTCGACGAGCTCATTCTAAACAAGATTTGTCCTCGGACTAAGTGGACATTGGAATGGGACGGTAGCTAATCCACGGAAAATCGATCAATTTCTGAAAGATTGGTTTAAATTGGAAGACTTAATTACAGTAATATATTTGAGCATAACAATCGTACAAGATAATGAATAGCCATACACTTACTAAATGCGATATAACTGAGTTAATATGCAGTTTAAACAATGGGCACTCCCTATGTATTTTACCCACAAAGCTAAGCTTGGCCCTTTGGGAAGTAAAATGAAAGCAAGCGATGTGTTATCACTTAATCACCTTACACTATTTAAAATTCCCATTTATGTTCATACTTTTATTTTTACTAATTTATTTATCATTATTATTATATCCATTTTTGCAACTACAGTCTTGCTCAACAAAGATGAATAGTATCCTACATGTGCTTTAATCCTGAGTTTACCTTTGATGTGTGAACTAATATGCCCCCCCCCCCCCCTAGTTTTCAAAAATCTAAATGTTTTCAAAAGGCAACTTTTTTACCAACTTCTTATTTCACTTTCGTTTCTAAATTCGAACACTCGGTCATTTATTTTTTGTTTTATTGCTACGAAATCGTATCTCAATATTTTCTGCAACTAACTGCGTTTTTTTTCATTCAGTTAAGTCCATAATATGATTGCCTAAAAATCAGCGTTTTAAATGCTTAATATTTTGTATGAGTTCAAAGAAAACGAAATACAAATCGTTTAACCACTCAGTTGTCCTTTAATTTTGTTTCAATTTAACCTATTCATGCTATTTTAGTCTAAGTTTCTTTTTTCTTTGTTTTGCAAATTGGATATCATTCATCAATCAGCAGTGGCATTACGTCTAATTTTAAAACTCATGAATGCATGAAAATCAATACTTTAGTTTTTACTAAATTATAGCATTTAGTATCGTATCTAACGAAACACTAAAATGGGTAATTCATTCAGATATCACATACTAATCATTATCTAATGCAAAATCTGAGATTGTGTCTTATTTTAATGCTTCATGCATCAACTGAATTTTTTTCTGTATTGTTACATTTTGTGTTGTAGAATTTACTTCTACATCAATGTGCTGAACAAATTTCAATTGAAATTCTTGAAAATAAATCTAGAAATTCTTTACAAATTACATTACATTCAAGACAAAAAAAATGTCGAAGAAAAAGATTTACCAGACTTTTTCTTTAAGTATTCATTTGAAATCATAAATCCCTTTTAGAAAAGTGCAGACATCAGAAAATAGTTTCTTGGTGACTCAGTTTATTTTTTAATGAAATAACGACGATAAAAGGAATTCCCATTATTATTCTTTAATCTAAAAGAAGCTTTAACTTCACAAAACAGCTTCATCGATTATTATTTTTTTTAATTTTGTAAATTTGAGCTGGCTGGATTTATTTATTCTTACCATTGTTCGCAGAAGCAAGATTTCGAGTTGAGATTATTTAATAACACAAAAAATATTCATATTAAGCAATGATGAGAAATATATGTCTGGAAAAAAAATTAACTGCGACATTTCTTGGAATTAATTAAGTCAAATAATTTAGATTCCAAATTGTTTTTTTCTCCCTCTCGTTTTTCAAGAACCAATATTTTTCTAATTTGGAAAAATATACATTAGAAACTGCATTGAAATCCATTAGGAATTTAATTTAAATTTCATTAAATAACTACAGAACGAGCGCCATTTAGTGGCCAAATTTGACAGAAAAAGCGAAATGTATATGTAATCTAATTGAATTCTCTATCACACTAACATAATTCTCTGGATGTTCAGTTCTGCAGTTTAGCTTTTGCCGACTGACGCAGCAATTAAATTTTCTCCGTTACATGCAATGAATTGGATTGGAATGAAGTGCACAAATAAAGGGGTAATATGCCTATCACTATGTGGTAATTTATAGGACCGACACTATTCCAATAGTTATTTACATTATTATATTGAAGAAAGTATTTTTGGTTGGAGCAAACGAAAGAAATACCACAGGAACGATTCAACAACGATATTAGATCAAGTGTTACACAGATGAAAAAAAATGTATCGATCAAAGCTTAAATTGCTTGGAGCTCATAGGAAGCTCTGTTCGTAAACTTTTTTTTTCCTATTCAATTTTATGTGATTTTTTACATGTCAGACAGAATTCAAAGTTTTTACGCAATAAAATATGTCCTGAAGAGTATAGGGCGAACCGGCTTTTTGTTGGTTAGCAATTAAACGCTGGTTTAGATAGGTAAATAGTGAGGGGCATTGCTATCCATTTCCTAGCGTAGTAAAAAGATTTCATAAAAATTAAGATGTTACACACATACACACACACAAAGGAGGTGTGGTGTTTTCGTAACTTAGAATACCATATGTACAATTCTGTTAAGATTTTTTACAATACACACAAGTTGTGTTTACCTACAACCACAGGGAGAGAAAAAAATTGATCAGCAAATTTTTGCGTTGATATGCTTTTATTATCCCAATAAGAAACTTAAATATCATCAAGTTATGAACATGAATGATTATGGTATAGCTAAGATTTCTGAACGTAGTACATAGAACATAAAACACATAATCGCTCTGAATAGCTGTTTAAAGTTATCAAAAATTTTCCAACTTTTGTTTCTCAAATCGAAATAAAAATTTAAATTTATTTCACCAAATTCTACGAAATATTACAGTAATTTAAGTTTCTCTAATTTGGCTTTACTTCGGAAACGTATTATTCCCTAAGCCACTACAGAAAATGTGCATTGTGTAGTATTAAAAAAGAAACACACTGTTTTATTACAAATCGGGTGAGTATTTCAATACCTGTAGGTACGGAAACAATAAATCGCCATATTGAAACTTAATTAGGAACATCAGGAAGCTTTATTAATGCATCACCTGACTGCTCATTCAAATAAAACTGAATAATTGCTCATTAACGGAAAATCGAATTCCTTTGGACCTAAAGCAACTGAAACTAAAATATTTGTTTTAAAGAATCTATTTTAAAGAAGTTAGTTATATTCAATACTAATTAAGGGTCTATTTTATATAGAAAAATTTCCCAGCAATTTATTAATGTTCAAAAGCTAAGTTCTTTAAGCTGTTCTTTCACTTTCTTCCCACGTCATATTTTCGGAGGCTAATCAAATTTATATTCGATGATTGAAATTTCTGACGGGCAAGTAAATTTAATAAGGACTATCCGGATGATTAGATATAAAGTAGTAGTTACAGGAGCTAGAATAGGATCAATATAATTCCACGATATATGCACTATATTAAATTTTTCGAAAAAGTCAAGATTTAAACTAAATTCATAGGAATTTCTTGAGTTCAAGCCATAATAGAGAAGTTAAATCCTTCAGTTCTCCACTTGTTTCTGAAATTAAACTAATACATTTATTAATGTTATTGTTCTTTTCCTTTTTTTTCAGATCGGTTATTAGTCGATATGCAATAATCTTTCAATTATCCTACTATAACTTTCATTAAAAATTGAAAAAGAACGAACCAAAGAAAATTGAAGCATATTTATATTGTTTTGAATTTGACATTCATGGGAAAATGTTTACTGGGAACGAAACGGAGGAAAAAAACTATAAATATTGCAGCAAGGGGCGGTTTACCCCCCCCCCCCCCCCCCCGTTCTTCAGTCTGCTTGAAAAGCATGAGAACGAAGCAGGTTCTCTATCCCTGGGCCTAAGTGATTCTAAAATGGGAATTCTGTAAATTTAGGTCTAATCGGTTTTCTTTAAATCAGGATTGTCTGCAACTGATGTAACGCTGTTACTTCTTGATTCAATCGGCGATTTAGTAACAATTAGGATATTTATTTTAAATCAGTTTTCTTAAAACCAGGGTTATCTAGAACTGAAGGAAGAGATTTACTTCCTGATTTAATTGACAAGTAAAAAATTCAAATTGCCAATCCCAAGTAATTGAATGAATTCCAGTCCCTAGTAATTGAACATGTTTATGCAAACTATAAATGATCGACAAGGCTACTTGAAAAACACAAGAACGCAGCAGGTTTTTCATCCCTGGGCCTAAACTCCTAAATTGGAATTTAGTAAATTTAGTACCCTTTCTTTATATATGGATTCTCTGCAACCGAATGGAAGACATTAACTTCCTGATTCAATCGGGACGAGTCAAAAATCCAAATATGAAGAATAAATCCCTCCAACTTTGAACTACCGCGGAGGAAATCATTTCGATCAATCACGCAAGTAGAGGTCCCGCCTCACATTGTTGACGGGACGACGATTCCTATGCAAATGTCGGGATGGCGTCATTTCTCAAAAGGGCCCACACAGATCCAGCCCTAAAGGAGGAAGTGCGCCCGGCTCTTGTTCTGTTCGCGGGTTAGACAAGAGGACAACATCATTATTCACACCCTTTCCAGGCATTTTAACTTTAAACATTCACCTCCCAAGGAAATTAACTCTCTTTAACTCGGAAAGTTAAAAATAATTAAATAAATAAAAGGCTAACTGTTGCCAGTTGATATCAATAATATGATCTCACAATGTAAAAAATGGATGCTGTTTTTACAATAAAATATAGCTAATTTTATAGTAACAAACTGTTAAGATTTGTAATTTTACAGTACTAAACTGTAAAATTGCTCAATTTAAACTAATAAAATGTAAAATTGCTGCTTTACAGTAATAAAATGTGAAATTGCTAATTTTACATTTACTGTGCATTTATTACTATGCATTTTACAGTTTTAAACTGGAACCTCTGCTGCCAGTATTATACTGCTGCTTTTACAGTATAATACAGTTAATTTTGTGGTAATAAATTGTAAAATTGCTGCTTTACAGTAATAAGCTGTAGAATTGCTAAGTTTACAATCTATTAGGGCCCTGCTCTATAGTTACGTAAAGCAGAAAAATAAAGCTGAAACGTAAAATGGTTGTTCCTATGGAAAGTACCCGGAATTTCGGTTTCTGCCTTAGGTTTCGGTCGCGTTTTCCGCTGATGTGGAGTAGGGCCAAAGACTGCATTTTGCCGTTTTAAACCGGAACTTCTGCTGCCGGTATTATACCTAAAAACACTTTATTTTTTGCAGTGCACGAGTCAAAATATTGCAGATTTATCTTCATCTCTAAATGCATACATACGCTGTAAAAAATTACTTTGAAATATAAAAAAATGCTGATGGTAATTTATTCATAGACAATTTTCCTTTTATTTTTCTCGTCTGTCTGGAAGATCCCTTTCAAATTAATTAAGGCAACATCAGCCTGTTCTAACTCAGTTTTAAATGGCAAGCTGTTGCCAGTTGAAAAAAAAAAAACTTCTCATATATGTTTTCATGAGTCAAAATATTTTAGATTTAGGTATTTTCATTTCCAGGTGTATAAATATGCTGTAAAAATTGTTTTGAAGGATAAAAATAATAAATTTGTTTGCATTTTAAGATTTTCGAGTATTTTTCTCATAAGGAAGTTTCCTTCTGAATTGAATTAAAACTACATCGGTTAGTTAAAACTCCTAGAACTCCCGTTTACCTTCTACGAGGTATAATATCGCCACCTAACAAGTAAGTTCAAACATTTGCTGCCTAAAGAAATTATCTCTCTTCAACTTGGAAGGTGAAAAAAAAGGTAATCTGTTACCAGTTGGGAAAACTTATATGACCTCACGAGTCAAAATATGGCAGATTTATTTTCATCTCCAGATGCATACATATGTTGTAAAACTATTTTAAAATATAAAATTGCCAATTTTATTTTGCACACAGTTTATTTTCAATTACTCCTCTCCTCCGGAAATTTACTGCTAAATTGAGTTTAAACTAGATCAGTCTGCTCAAACTCGTGGAAATAACTTATAACTACCAGGTTCTAACGATACTTAACAAGTTCCAACATTCGCCTCCCAAAAAAATTGATTCGGTTTTACTTTAGTTAGAAAAATGACAAGTGGCTGCCAGCTGCCAGTTAAAAAAAAGTTTTGATACGATGCGTGAAAATAATTTCGATTTATTTCTATCTCGAGATAAATGAAACTGGTCAAAATTAAAAATTGTAATTTTTGTTCCGAATTGTGCATACAGTCTACTCTTCGATTTTCGATTATTTGGCTCATCTGGAAGTTTCCTTCCAAATTGAATTAAAAGTATACCAGTCTGGTTGAATAACTCATTAAGCCAACTGATATCTAGTGATCCAACTGATCTTGTAATGCTACTCAACAAGTTCTCATCCAGTTTCTAAAGAAGAAATTACTGCTTAATTTTGAAGCTAAAAAAAGTCCAGTAGTTGTGAAATTCAATGAAGAAAAGTTTTGACTCGATATCTTCAAAGGTATAAATCAACCATAAAAGTTTCTTTGCAAATAAAAAAAAAAATAATTCCACGTAGTTTACTTTCCTTTTTCGATAATTTCACTCATCTGGGAGTTTCCTTCTAAATTGAACTAAAAATATATATTTCTGTTCTGACTAGTGGAATAAATAATTTTTATCCACTAGATTCCAATGTTACTCAACAAATGAAACTGCTATCTATTTGGCCCCGAGTTCCGATTAATACTTTATTCCGCTGAATTAATATAGTCAATTGATTCGATTTTTAGCGTATTCAGAAGTTTTGCGGAAATCCCAACTGGCGTGATGCTCTTCAATGTAAAAAACCTATTCGCTAATTGGAAATTCACTCGGCTTATTCCAAAATTACAGGCGACAAATTTATTATTTTATTACATATATTTATTTAAATGTCTGGATTCTAGAATAGATTTACGGTAACGGCTTTTAAATTGACGAAAATAAGTGCTTAGTTCAATGTGAAACACTTTTATGCATTTTGATATATTATCGTATTCATTTCTAACGCTTAATTGTATCTATCAGACAAAAAAAAGTAATATATATATATATATATATATATATTCCTTTTTATGTTATGATGGTAATTTTATTACTAGATTTACGACATCGAGGAATTTATCAAAAGGAATAGAATGCATATTTTTCAGTGTTTTGAAGTTTCTCCTATCTTCTCAGCCCTTTCATTCGTATAGGGCAACTTCTGTTTATTGTCGTGTTGTTTTATTATGAAAACATTTAACTCGCCATTCTTAAAAATAAAATCATTTATTTTTCACTTAGTCTATCGGTTAAACATATTGTTTGAACAAAATACTTATGAATAAATGCGCTTTTACAAAACAAACTGCAAAAAATAAACCATTGTTTTTACAGTACAATACTGGTAGCAAAGGTTCCAGTTTAAAACTGTATAATGCACAGTAATAAACTGCAAAATTAGCAATCTTACAGTTAATTACTGTAAAGCAGCAATTTTACAGTTTATTACCACAAAATTAGCTATATTATACTGTAAAACAACAGTATCATACTGGCAGCAGAGGTTCCAGTTTAAAACTGTAAAATGCACAGTAATAACCAAAATAAACAATTCTAGTTTATCACTGTAAAATTGGCTATATACAGTTTATTACTGTAAAATTAGCAGTTTTTAAGGTTTATTACTATAAAATTAACTGTATTATACTGTAAAAACAACATTCATTTTTTACAGTGTAGTAGTTGCCGCGAATAAGTTTTGAATTATAGACGAATAAAACAAACAGATTGTCGGCTGAAAGGAAAAAGTTAGCAAATTGAAAGCTAGGCATGAAAATCCAAATAAACAATAATAATTAATCTACTTATATTAAAAACTGAGTATCTTTCTAACTATCTTTCTAACTATCTTTCTATGTCACGCTTCTTTCTCCTGAACGCCAATGAACTGAAAGTCGAACCAGGTACCGATAGATAGGTAATTTTCAAGCTTCATTAGTTTCAATCTATATAATTATACGATTTTAATTAGCGAAGATATCAATTAATAAGTGGTCAAGTTTAAAGCGATTAAGCCTAATAAATGATTAAATATGAAATCCATTCTTGCATTGCAAAACGTGGTTGCCATGCCATGAAACAATAATAAAAATGAAAATGAGAATTTTGAATGAAGGCTTAACTAAATCAAACACGAAACTCATAAGCGGGCGACTTACATAGTATTTTTATCGCTAGCTACTTGTAATATTTTGAAACATTCATTTGTTGAAGAGCCATCTACTTATATTAAAAACTGAGTATCAATGTCTGCTTTTTCTCCTTTGAGCGAGCTGAACCAAGGGCGGATCCAGCTTCTGGTTAAGGAGGGGGTCATTTTCGGAAAGGGGGGGTCAAAGTGCAATTTTTGTGCAAAAATGGGGTGGTTTGGCAGTTTTTTCGTAAAATAAGTCCCAAAAATGCAATTTTTTGCTATATTTGGTCGGTTAAGGGGGGGGGGGGTCATGATCCCCATGACCCCACTCTGGATCCGCGCCTGAGCTGAACTTACTGAAACTTTCCTCACCATCTTGAAGGCGCGAAGCATCTCAATAATTCGAATGATTTTTTTTATACAGGAAAAAAGTAAAGGCGTGAAGCGCCTGTTAGCGAGCCGCCTTGGCGGGGAGTAGTTTCTTGACATTTTCCTCACTACTTTCAGGGCACGAAGTGCCCGTGCAACGCCGGGCCACGTTCGTGGTACGTCTTGAAATCGAATGAACATTAAATTATATCAAATAAAACTTCAGAATGAGGTAAAAGTTAGAGAGGGGGGACGTTATGCATCAACATGCCGCAGGAAGCTAATCTAGCTGCCCTGGCAGCTAGTAAATAAATAAGTAACATTAACGGAAAACAAAACATTTCCACTGAAGATATTACTTATTCTTACATAGAAAATAAGTGATCCATTTTCTCAGCTGAGCAATATGCCTTAATATCGCTTGTCAAGTATAAATGATCTCTTGACATTCTTACCTGAGTTTCACTGCACTAATAAAGCACTTCCGCAAACACAGACGGAAAGAGAAACAAAAAGCAAATGGTAATTTAACGTCAGCCTTTACGGTACGACAGAAAAAAAAATCTTTTCACAATTATCAGCCAGAGCAACGGAATGAAGATTAATTCTTTTCTTTTCCGGAGTAAGGGAGAAGAAAAGAAAAAAAAAATCCTCGTCACTAATCCGAAACTCACGCTCAGGCCGAAAGAGCACATACAATGCTCGTTTAACAAGCGATGAAAAAATCTTTAATACACACACTCGCCGTGTTGTTTCAAAAATAACTACGGCGAGAGACCTACTGGATCATTAAAGCCGGAAAAACAGCCCATTTGCGAACACGGTACAGCTCAGGCATTTTTACAGGCATGCTTACGATGTTCTTTTCTGGCGAGGAGAGAGAAAAAAGCATTTTAGCAAAGCAACATGCTTAAATGACTAATCATTGAGGGTTCTGCCCAAGTTATTTCAACGATTTATTTTGTTTTTATAACGGTACAATTACTTTTTGAAAAAGAGAGGAAGAGACTGCAATATATTCGGCAGAGTAGAAACTCTTTAGAGGGAAGGGGGTACTTTAGTGCGTGTACGGATGTATTTTTCAATAATCGTTAAAAGTTGTGGAACGATGACAAGAGATATTATAGCACAGCAGGATCACTATTTGTTTTTGCTAAGCATCTGTTTTTCACTTTACGTTCTTATTACTGAAAATACCTTTTTTTTTTTTTTTTGCAAAAATAAAATAAATAAATAAAATGAAAACAATATAAAAAATCACATCAAACATGAAGAAAATTTAATCCAATAAAGAGATTAAGTGCACATACTTTTTTATAAGAAGGAGATATTCGACAAAAAAAATCTTGTTGCTCTTAATTTAACAAGAAACCTGATGAGTAATAAGATTTATACTTTAAGGTGAAATATAACGAGCAATAATGATCGGATTTGAAGGATGCGCTTAAGATATATGTTTACTTAAAGGAAAAAAACTACAGCGCAAAAATATTGTTTTACTCGAAGTGAAAAATTAAACTTACAAACTGCTCTTATTTAGCATGAAAATCCAAGAAAAAGAAGTTAACTCTAAGTAAAAATTTAAGCAGATTTAACAAAATATTTACTACATATAAAATTAAATAGCCACTTCTAAATTAGGAGAAATCCACAAATTATACTATTTATACTTTACGCAAAAAACATAACATATAATTCTCCAGTTTAAGGAGAAATTTTAACGAAAAACAAGATTTTTTTCTACATAGAAAACCAACTAGTAATACGCGTTTATTCTAATCATTAAAATAAACGCGTAGTACTTGTTGTCTCATTTGTAATGAAAAACTCAAAAACAAACATTTTAGAAATCAGAAAGTAACAACTGTTTCAAAAATATTTTCAGAGAACAGCAATAGTTTTTTAGTCAATTGAGAAATATCTTCGCTACCAAAAAAAAAGAAAAGAAAAAAAGAACGAAAGACGAAGCACAAAATGCAGTTTCTAGAAAAAAAGTAAAACGTATTAAGCGGAAATTTGCATCTGCGTCAGTTCTCTTTGTTGTGTTAATTCCCTCTAACGCACATGAATAATTTCATTTTGTAGAGCTGCAGTTTATTTAAGTTTCGGTTACATAGCTTCACACATTTGTAAATTCTTTCTATAAACTTTCAAACTAATAGTAAGCATCAGCTTTCTAATAGATGACCGCGATCTATTTATACATATCCACTTTTGTAAGGAGAAACAAATGGTAAGATTTATTTATCAACTTCCATCTTTTATGCATAAAGATTGCACGTGCTCCCACAATTAGCTTTTATAGAAATAGATTAAGATAAATACTACTTAAAGATAAATAAAGAAACAGAGCAATAATTTTTCCCGCTCTACAAATCTTAAGACTAATGACATTTTTCTATAAGAAGAAATATGTAGAGTAAGAGTATTTCATCATTATTTCCAAATAATAGAGAAATATATAGAATAAGAGTATTTCATAATAATAGAGAAATATATAGAGTAAGAGTATTTCATACTAATAGAGAAATAGATACAGTAAGAGTATTTCATAATAATAGAGAAATATATAGAATAAGAGTAATTCATAATTAACAGAAATATATGGAGTAAGAGTATTTCATAATAATAGAAAAATATATAGAGTAAGAATATTTCATAAAACAGAAAAATCTTCTGAAGTGATTTTTCATTTTATTGAACTTTTTTTTTTTTTTTTTTTTGTCATAACATTTCCCAATGCAAATTACACAATTTTTTTGAGAAATCTAACAGTTTTAAGAATGCACCTCGAAATATAAATCTAAACAGTACCACACGTTAAGCTTTCGTGAAAGTTACAAAAAAACTGGCCGGCAGGTGCATTAAACAAACATATATATCTTTTTCCGCCTGGATCAGAACACGCTATCTTTTTGTACGAAACTTGTGTAATAGAATTCCCTAGCTGTGTGCCTAAACACTCCTGTTTTTTGTTCCAGAGTTGATATGAAACAACGAAAACGAAGCAAAAAAACTGCGCAAAAGAAAATTGAACAATAAACTGACGACACCAACAAAATACTTCCCGAGAATTAGAAGCGGAATTCATTGGGCGGTGCAACGAAAACAAAGCCGACCGGGATGAAAGGAACCGGAAAGAATGAGAAAGGGATGGAGGGAGAAGAAAAAAGAACGAGTAAATAACGGAAGCTCAGGAAAAGAACGCAAAATCAATTCTTTTCAGGCTTCTCCTTTCAGAAGAAATGCACTCTCTCTGTGTTCAACTCGTTCAAATGATATCATTGCATTCAAACCAACCGTAAGGATTCCGCTGGTTGCAATTTCATCCCTCTCTACCCATTCCAGAACAGATTCGATTTTTACGCCTATTGTGCGGCTGCCTTCTGTCCAATTCCTCCTCCGTTCATTAGCGCATTTTCTGCTGAGAAATATGCAGTTGCTGGTCTTGATGAGATCTCATCAGTTTTTTTTTGTTTGTCTC
Source organism: Uloborus plumipes (assembly GCA_038373865.1). NCBI lineage: Eukaryota > Metazoa > Arthropoda > Arachnida > Araneae > Uloboridae > Uloborus > Uloborus plumipes. The sequence continues at coordinate 83,739 of JAXGGA010002606.1, read as the reverse complement.
GCATTTATGATTAAAAAATATCTTTATTTGAATAATAACAGATATTGCTTTTCTTTCACGCTTGGGAGAAAACAGTATGGGTTACAACGATGTAGGTTTTTTTAAGCCAAGTATGTGGGTACGTTGTTAAGATATCCCTGAAAAATTGCTAAGCAAATTGATGCAATGAGAAGCACAGGGAAGAAAGTGGACTCTTAAGTTTTGAGTAAAGTGCATTAGTTCAAACCACAGGCACGTTTTTATTGAAGGGTTTTTCGAAACCACGCCGTGTAGCTGCACCTACCAGGATTACTAGTATCTCTTGCCTCAAAACAGATCAGAGTTTCATTTACTATTTGTACTAGTTGTCCCAGAATGTTCACATTTTGAAACCTACATTCTGATGCTTCCAAGTGGTTCGATTTAGCTTTTAAGTTACAACACAAATCTGAGGTTCGAAGGCTGGAATCAGCATTTGACACACATTCAATGTTAACTAAACACGTGGAAGAGAAAAAGAGAAAAAAATGATTTTGGAATGGAATGTTTCAGTGAATTCATAGGTCGATGAGATAAAAATGGTCAAATAAAATTTAACTTAGTTTAGAATTACTCGGTTAAAAGTTAAGGAAAAAACTCATTCAAAAGGTCATTAATTCTGCATATTGATTACTTAAATGAAATGCCCCGATGACGACTCAGAAATGGCGTCATTTACAACATTTAACTACTAGAAAAGAGACTCTGAAACCATTTGGAAATGCCTAAGTACCACACTGTAAAAATAATTGTTTTTAAGTATAATACAGCTAATTTTATAGTAATACACTGTAAAAATTACAAGGTTTACAGTAATAAACTATCAAATTGCTCATTTTACAGTACTAAACCGTAAAAATGCTCATTTTACAGCAATAAACTGTAAACTTGTTAATTTTACAGTTTATAACCGTACATTTTATTTTAAACTGGAACCTCTGCTGCCAGTATTATATTGTTGTTTTTACAATATAATACAGCTACATTTTATGGCAACAAACTGTAAAATTTCAAACTTTAGAGTAAGGAACTGTAAAATTGTTAGTTTTGCAGTTTATTACCGTGCATTTTATGGTCTTAAAATTGGAACCTCGGCTGCCAGTATTATACTGTAAAATCAACAGTTCATTTATTGCAGTGCAGACACTAAAACCAAAAAGCTTCATTCCCTTTCTTCGAACCTCTCATTCTCGAACCATCTCAAACCTTTCAGCAGGCAGGCCCAGTTTGTTCGGCTGCGAAAACACTTCCCCAATGACTCTCCTCCAGCCCCCTTAAAGATTCATGGCATTCTCCAACATGTGGCAGTCATCTTTCAACAAACGGGCATTCGATGCTTAACGACGTCCGGTTGTCTTCCCGGAGTCCCGAGAGTGTGGGAATCCCTCTTCCTCCTCCTCCCACTGAGTATTATCTTTCACGGCAGAGAACAAATCCTCCGTAAGAGGAACTCGACTCATTATCTTTTTACAAGGGATATGAAGCGATCACTACTGCCCCAGTTATAATATGCCAGTCTTTAGTACTTCGCTGACATTTTGAGAACAGCTATAATTATTAAAGATCACCATTGCGCCCAGTACGCGTTTATAGACTAGTATACATATACACACAAAAGTAGAAGTTCAATTATCGCATATAAGCTAATTACAGACAGATTTTTTTTCGTGAAACTGAAAATAATTATGCAAAAACTAAAACAATCAGGCGAGTGCTTGTTTTAATATATTGTAAAATTCGTCATAAAGTTTTGAATTAAACTGCTTACGGCAGTAAATTCTAATTTGAGCATCCTTGGTAGCTTGAAGAATGTCAAGGTGGGATTTTAGTTCTTGCCACGGCCCAACACACATCAGAAATACAAAACTAAATGACTCATGTAATAACCTTTCGGATTTTTAGACAAGACTGCGTGTACTAATTCTAAATCGTTAAAAGCAGAAAGTAAAAATGCAACATTAGATCCCACCTCCTCCAACCAAACAACTTTAGTTCTACCTAAAGAAGCTTCTAAGCAACTCTGTAAGAAACTAAAGATATTCGTTGCATATTTAGGCATGAGTATGTTGCTCTTTGCAAAACAACAGGTGGGCAAAAGGTAATATTTTACAGCTTATATTCGTACTTCACGAACCCTTAGCTAATGGGTGTCTACCTCAGAACAATGGGACTCATGCATTCAAACTTTTTGCAATCTTTATTGATTTAATCTATACAAAACGTGTAACACGATCTGTGTCACTTATGAGATACTGTTTTGGTAGTATTCAAATAAATAAACTCTACAAAATTCAACGGAAATTTTCCTATTTTAATGTGCTAAATTTTATGGAGTGCACTAAAAGTATAATTTTGGGGTTCAATACACTCCACACCACCACTTGCGTTACAAAAAAAAAAAAAAACCCTCACTAACAGTTAAGAGTCGAATTTCTCTTGTACGGAGAGAAGGTTTATCACTTCTAAATTATTTCCAGGATCTTCTAAGCCCCAGTTACTGCCATCGTGGACACCTTGACGTACCGTACCAACTTCAGTGCAACTAAAAATTAAATTAAAGCGAAACTACGGCGAGGCCAGGGAAGGGGCGGAATTAAATAAAGGCGGAACACCTCCAGCAAAGAGCATTCAGGGGTCGCAATGCCTCATCGTTATCAAACGAATTGCATTTCTGGACGCGGGAGGAGGGGTGATCGAAGTAAACGAAGGTCCCACGAAACGAGAGAGGACGAAGATATCTCCAATCTGGTCCCCTGACGGAGAGACATGTTTTCCTCGCTGAGGTGTCACTTCGGCCATTTAGCTGTCACCATCGGTTCGGGGTGATGTACGGCAGCATGGAACCTCTCGTGACCAGCTGGGGCGGAGCGGGGGTTGTTTTCATTCCAAATGGATGCCTTGTTTTTCTGGGGATATGTCTTCCTTTTTTTTTTTTTTCCTTTTCTCCAACGACCTGTAAGCCAGGAGGGATCTTCCACTGACCCTGGGAGATTTGTATTTTCTGTGTCACGTTTCCTTTAGAAAACTGCAAGTTAATGGCAGTAATGGAAGTGGAAGTGCTCTAAAAATCCTTTCTATAATACCATCGGATTTCCAGAGCTCACAAAGACGACTTAGTATCAGGTCCCTATATGATGGACTCACCACTTCTCCCATGCTATATAGCACTCCTAAAGCTTCAGGCTAGGAAGGGAGTGGTCAGAGAGGGGGAGAAAAAAAAAACTGAACACTTCACCTTATTTTAGAGAATGTCTTAAAATCAAGATTTTTCCTTTTTAATTTTAAGCAAAGAATAGATCTCCAATACTATTTTGGAAAGCTTTACTAAGAATCAATTTAAAGACTACCATAGGCTATACTTACCCTTTAGCATGCTACTTATCTTCTGTATTCAATCACGTATAACAAACACCGAAATTTATATACCATGCATACAAACTGTTAAAATGTTAAGTCATTTTCAGACAAAAATTTAAACAGTTGCTATGCTTTAAATTCAAAAACGTGCAATCAAAAGATACTTATATTTCACAATCTATACTTAATAAAAACAAAGGTTTCATAAGTGTTAGAAGTTTTACTAAAGGCTCCTATAAGTAATTCGGGAATTAGGAGTCCATAATATCAACCGAAATTCAAAACCTGGGAATTTTTCCATTATGATACTACAGTAAAGAGCTTTAGTGAATCGAAACATATTTCAAAACGTGAATGGAAAATATTTCACCGAGATTAACTGAGCAAACTTTTACGCAACATAATTTAGCGGAATAAATTTACCAAACAGGAACCTTCCGGCTTTAGAGGAATTCTCGTCCATGATTAGATCTGGCATAAAAGTCCTTCACGGTATTAAGGGGTCCTTCCAAAAAAAGGAAATGAGCCCTCAGGGTTGAAAGCGCTCCTTTGAATCTTACAATGTGCCCCCCTCCTCTTGGGGGTAATATTACACTAGGGCCATTAAACCAGAAGAACAAAAGCATAAAAAGAAGTGAGCTAGCTCTTTGTGGCAGTCTCAGCTACTTCACATAGCATGCGGAAAACAATCCAACGCTGCACAAAGAACAGAGAGGTTTGCGGCGGGGCGTTATCTGTTTGGGCTTGAGATTGTTGCCAAATGAGGCAGCACAATCTTTGTGCGGACAGAGGATGGAGAGAAAAAAAACTGAAGAGAAGCTTCATTATTATTGGTCCTATTTTAGTTCACTCTCTGCTGCGTTTCAAAAGGGCGTAATGATGAACAAACCCTCCACCAATTGAGCAGAAGAGCTAGAAATGTTCTCTTCGAAATTTAAAGTTAAGATCGAGTAGGGTAAAACAAAATGAGGAAGCGAAAGAAATAAAAAATTCCACATTAAAATTATAACCAAAGCTCTCACCAGATTTATAGCAATTATCTACTTAGCTAAAAAACATATAATCCTATAATTGAAAAACTTTAAAATTCTTTTTCGTAAATATTAAACCATTAGTTTAATTACAGAAAGCTCTATTATTTGTTTCTTCACATCCACTGGCAGACTGCCATAAAAAACCTAGCAACAGCATTTGACATATTTTTATTGATTGTTTACATTTTAATTTTCATCTCAGGTAAATAATTAACTGCTAGTTTTTACAATCAAACTGTTCGACCTAAACCGGTAAAGGACATGTAGTTTTCCTTCCTCCTTCAATTTATGCTTGGGTTCTATCTCTTTTAATTCATAATTATTTTCTGTGGAAAGACTGGTTAAGAACAACCCTAAAATTTATACAAGTAAACATACTGGAATCGGCAATGTGGCTGGAAGCCAAGGGTTTCGCTGAGAGGAGAAGGATTGAGCACTCCCTTCATTAACACGAAAGATTATCAATAGCATTTTTCTGTAAATAACCAATCAAAACAAAAACAAAGTATCAAGCATCCACATATAAAACTAACAAAAAAAAATCTACATTTCGGATTAACATATCCTCTTGTTATTCGGTATAGTCTTTGTGATTAATTTGCGTTGCTTTCAGCATTTATTGGGAAAAAAAATATTTTTTACATTCGTCAAATTATGTATTATTCAATAAAATTACAATGCGTCGACAGAACATAGACGTACTGAATGAAAACCAAATGCATTCTACGTTTGATTCTTTCCATTTGCAACAACACGGCAATTCAGCATTATGATCTTGCTGCATGATGCATTTTATCCTGATTCTCGCGTATTTTAGTCTAATTCCAGCTGAAAGATGAGAAAAATATCTGCTCCATTCATTTTTATTATTCGATTCATGTAAACAGATCCCAACTCTTTGTGCTTGTAAGAAGTGCTATTCGAGTGTTCTTTAGTGCTTCCGATGAAAAGGATCAAAGACAAAGCCTCATTGTTCGAAATTCTAGAATGTAGAATGCGTGGATGACGGATATATTCCGCAGCCGATGGTAAATCGTTAGCTCTTTGTCTCTCTCTATTACAGTTTGGCCCTAATCCTAACTGGCGACAGTTATTGTGCGCTGCCTTTTCTTTCGGAAATAGTGAATGGTAAGTCGAGCTGCAGATGGGATTATTGCTGTATCGTGTTACCGAAGTCCCCTGGTTGCACAAAGTCGAGACTGAAGTATTTATACTCGTGTACTATTAAAAAGTTTTTGTTGATCGTGGAAAATTTGGGTTGAGATTTAATAAGCCGAAATTATTTGGCCGCAATCCAGACAAAATATACATAGTTTGGCTCTTTCTTATTTACTTGTAACCCAATATACACCAGGGCTTAATTTGCATGAGAGCTCAAGGAGCTAAGCTCCTGTACTTTTCTTTCTTTTTCGCTGATTTATAGATTTCATGGAATTTCAGACTAATAAAGAACGCATATAAGTTCTCAAGAATATAGGGCTTCTACACTTATCATAATCAAATTATTAAACCCTGCAGATATTTTTAATTGCATGTCTAATACTCAAGTCTAATATAAGCTCCATTTAATGTCAATGTTTCATCACAATGTTAAAACATTGTTGTAGACATTTTGCCGGTTGAATTCTGAATTAAAAACTTGGATTTTTCCTGTGTCTGCTTTAATGCTCAACCAACGGTAAGCGCTGGCTAGCATGGCTCAGAGAAGGGCAGCGAATGATTCTACATACAGAATGTCGAATAGTCCATGCGAAAGAAGAAACCTGAAGCTGAAACTGGTAAAGAAAATATCTATGTCCAAAGCTTTCTATCCTCCAGAATGGTTTTCCTTTTCTGGGAAAGCTTCACATTTACTTTCTATTCTAAATAAAGTGCATTGATAACGATGGAAAGTGTGTGTGTGTGCATTTCACCTATACGCTCAATGTGTTAGACAGCTGACACATGTAGATATCTACCTAAAAAGGAATGTCAGTTAATGCGGTAATAGATGCGCTAAGAAAGACGCAGATTCAGCATCTTACAATGTTCCCTCATGTTTAGCGAATGTTGCTTTAATCGTCTTGAATGTTTTCTCACTTTTTTCAAAGCTGCCCTTTTTCAAACAATTCCAGTATTCATTCCACATGTAAATATCTTTTAATTATTGTAAAACGTCACCTGCATTGCATTCATGATTCAATTGCTTCTATTATTTTATCGATTTTACTGTTAATTCTGGTATTGCTGTTGGTAATTTTTCTGATTATCATTAGTTATCTTATAATATAATAATTTAAACCGACCTTAATTTATCATAGTCGCTTTTTTTGGGTTACGTAATGTAACAGCTTTTCACTAATAAAACACACACACCTTTATAAGTTCGCCAAGGCAATCTGTTAAGATATACCTAAAAAACAACGCAATCTATTATAATCAAAAAATTTAAACAAGGCACACAATTCAAAGGTTTTTCTCCTACACTTCACTAGAAAACACATTCCAGCATATCCAGCAATGACCAGCATAATCTCCACAAACGATCATTTACAAACTGGAAAATTCCAGGCCCTGTGAAAGGAGCACTGAGCGAGGAGCATTCATCACATACCTCCGGCTCGAAATTCCCAGAGAGCCCCGAGAGCAAAAAGGGACCAAGTAACACCATTCCTCCACTCTTGGCACAGCCACTGGGCCCGTAATGTGTATAAGCAGATGTTAAAACACACATGGCTTCCGCTCCTGCCTGGCCAAATTCCGCAAATACCCCGTAGAGTTGGATGAGGGAAATGAAAAATGTTGACACAAATCGCAGAGGATGGGAGGGTTAAAACAGGAAAAAGATGCCATTTCTTTCCAGACTTAAAAAGCTAACTTTCTTTTTTTATTATGATGTCTTCAGCCTTAAGTATCTTTGCGGTGTAAAACCCAGACAGCAGATTGATGAAAACGAATAAAACATTCATGCAAATTTTGGAGAAGGAAAATTTTTTTACATGCACCGTGAATGTAAAATTTAAGAGATAAACGTCATTTTAAACTCTTTGACCGGGATACTTTTAATGATTTAGTCTGCGCCTGGCAAATGCCAGAGAAAATCTGAGCAACTTATTTTTCTAGAATAACTATTACTGAAATTTTAGCGTCTCATAAATTTTCTTCGTACGCAATAAAATTGGTAGTTGCAGTAATATGATGCACTCCAAGGATGCTTTTTAATTGCGATTATATTTTCAAACAAATTTCAGTGTATTTCATGTTATTAAAGGATTAAAAACCTTCTAAGAGATCTTCGAAGTTTAAAGCATTGTATACAAGTACGTAAGAAGCTCTTTTATTCAGAACATCATTCCATTATAAGGTTTTTCCTTCAGTTTAACGAACATTCGTTAAAAAAAGATACGTGATATTACTGAAAAAATTTTAAGATAATTTTTTATTATTGCCTTTGCAGGAAATTTTTCAAACAAATTACAAACTATTTTATTCGTAAAACCGTTCTATAATAAATCTATCGAGGCGTCAAAAATCTGTCATAACTTAACGAAAAATAACCATGAAAAGTATTAAAAAAAACTTTTAGTTGATGAATTGAATCGAAGAAAGTATTGAACATCTGGATAATTTTAAAATTTTCAAAAATCCAATATTCACTATTCAATGCTTGATTCAGTTTAGCTTAGAAATTAATTTCTTTATTTTATAAACAATTAACTATATAATTAGTTTTTTGTAACTGCTAAATAGCAGCTGGTCAACTGTTAATCTTAAAAACGATATAGTAAAAAAGTATGATAATGAATACCAACATTTATTTCTAAATAATTATTTCTTCAGATAGAACAATTTCTTTTTAAAACAATTGTGTAAAAATCGTCTGCAACAAAAAAAAAAAAAAAAAAAATGATTAACGTTTTTATGCAATTATGCAGATATTACAAGGATTGTTTCTTCTCTTAAGGTATCTCACTACGTTGGAGCAAGTTTTTTTTTTTAAATGACAAAACATTTATTTCTTTGGTGTTTTTAGAAAAAGGGGCATAAAATTAGTTAGAAAAAAATAATAAATAATGCCAACTATTGTATACTTTGTAGCAATGGGGCAATTTTTGTGTATTTTAGCCCAAAAATCGATAAATACTACATGGGCTGCCATGACCACAATTTTGCATGAAAATTAACACTTTTTTATTTATAGATTCACAGTAACACACTTTAGGGCCTGAACTAGAATTTAAGTTATAGTTATTACTGATTTGGAGATATGCACATAAACGCACTGTAGATATTAAAATATTGGTGATTTCGTAAGTGTTACAATAATTAAATTAGTACAGAACTCGTGTATTTTACTTTATATTCATAACTCTAGTTCAGGCCCTCCACAATACCATTATAAAGAGACATGGTAAGTTTCAAGCAAAAATATTTATAATTTACAGATTTATGGAGTTTGTAGACAAATAAAAACAACGAAAAATCGATTCTGAGATAAATGAAGTTGAAGATTTTTATTCAAACATATGAAGCCATTGCTACCTATATCAATTTAAAAAGCACCATCAACCAACTACACCTTTTTCAGACTGTTACAGTCCAGTTGTAATATTTTAATATTTTTAATTTCTTTTTACCAATAATTAGAGTTGAAATATTTTCTAAATTTTGTCTTATTTCGAACATCAGGTCCTACTTACGGTACAAAAAACAGCCGTGGATCCAAATTAAAATGACTTTTTCTCTGTTTCTAATTATGGTAGGAACAAAATTCAAAAAGTTTCCGAGAGAAAAAAGTTCATATTTTCTAAATCAAACATAAAAAAAAAGTTTGAAATTTTAGCCGAAAATCGACTTTTCAAGGTGGTGAGATACCTTAATGAAATCTTTTTGTGCAGTCACAGTAAAAAGAAACCCCTAATTCAGATTTCTAAGCTAAAAAATTATTTTGAGAAATTATTATGTTTTATCGTTAAAATATTTAATAAATGTTCATCAAAAAAAAAAACCAAAACTCAAAAATTTCAAACAAAATCCCTAGAATTCAAGACATTGGGGAAAAACTCAAGCTCTCGCAGCCCTGACCAGGACAAAACAAGTGTAGAAAAAGCTTTCAAAAATTCGATTTGATAAACTCGTTAAAAGTACAAATTTTCAAAAAAAAAAAAAACTCATCCATTTCGCCATCATCCATTTCCCCGAAAATGTCTTAAAATTCACGAACAAACCAGATCAACGAACAAGGGAATCCATTTTAAAATAAGTTCACGATCTGAAGTCATCTTTCAATCCATCTCCATCTGTCTACACCCGAAAAGAACTAAAACAAGGGAAGTGCGGCCGATTTCTCTTGGAAAAGCGCTCTGGGGGAGGGAGTTAGTTTCAAAAGATCTCATCCCCCCTGCAATAAAATCGTAATCCTTTACCAAGCGCGCCACGTCTCGTAATAAACTCAACGGTTTAATATCAAGAACGACGTCGTTTAAAAGCGATGAGGGTGGAAACGAAGTGAAGTAGCGCATGGCTTGCTTGTTCTTTTTATGCCCCGGATTTATTATTTTCGCTGCCATAGAAGTCGCTTAGAATCTTTCTCCCTCTTTTTTTTTTTCGCCGAGTCGTTATCTATTCCCCAAAAGCAACTGGATTCTAAATTCGAAATGATAGTGGAAAAAGTGGGGGGTGGGGAATCAAACGCAAACTTCTTTTTTCCCCTTGTGTCATTCGATCGATTTATTTTTTTATTTACCCCTTTCTCTTTTAAATCACGTATAACCCAAACGATCTTCTCTGCCTTCTTTTCTTGATATGTTTGTTCTTTGCGAGTAAGGGGTCGAACATATGCTGAAACTTTAACCTAGTAGTTCTCAAATGCGCTGATCCTATGCATTCTAGCAAAGAATAGCAGATTTGAGTTTTTTTTTTAACTCCCCTAACCCGCCGTTTGAGGTTTTCAGCATTGTTTACAGACCGTTAAGTTAAGAACTTGCAAAAGACACTTAGGAGAAAATAAAACATAACTATTTAAAATTTGTATTTATTATTTTATTAACTTTCTATCGCAAAGTCAAACTTCATGCGCAATTACATTTGAAATTTCCAAATTTAAATAGATCAAAACGCATTAGTAGATTGTTGAACAGAAATGTTTAGAAAAAAAAATAACAGGAGATGATGACATCTAAAAGTATATTTATAATCCAATAATTTTCTTCCATCGTTTAATTGAAAGCAGCACTGAAAAAGATTCAACAGTCATGGTGCTGTCTATTCTCATTTCTATCTGCGGTTTGCTACCGGAAATTGATTTAATTTGAAAACTGAACTAAAAAAATCGGTACATAGCATCGTTTTCTTATAAAAATTAAACTGTTACATCCGAATTTGCAATAAATAGATGCAACACTATTACACAACTCTTCCAATGTGTTGCTTAAAACCAGTCAACTGCAACAAAATCATTGATCTTTAGAAAATCGGATCATCAATATCATTCCACTTACAAATTTTTTACAGCGAAAAATGCACAAGCAGTTTTTCCGTTACCTAATATACCTCGACCCCGCAGCTCATAAGTGAAAACATAAAAACGTTTCCGCACTTTGCGGACCATCCCCTCTTACACCAAAGCCGTTTGCATTCATCTTAAAATCGCCTTTTTAATGTAAGAAGACGAAAGTCTAGTGTTAGTGATCGTAGAGTTTAAATGAAAATTTTACGATATCTTCCCTCGATTTTGGCACTGCAGTCAGAGGGAAGGAAACATCTTATCGATAAGCAATGGCATCAACTCCTAAAAAACCGATTTCACAAGCACGAGACAAGTTCTCTTCCCTCCACGGCCCCTATGCTCAATTTAGACTCGGGCATTATTAGAACGTTCAATTTTCCCTTTTTGGAATGATGTATGCAGATGAAAAGCTCCATTATAAATGTTCCATGAAACTAAAAAAGAGGCGCAGTGCTTCTAAAAGCAACGGAAATGGTAATAGGTTATCATTTAGGAGCCAAGCACTTAGATTGCTCGTTTCGATTCGGGAGAACTCTTGTTCCGAACATCTTTTCGAAGAAGCGATCGTAATTACGAAGATGTTCCAAAAGAGAACAGATACTTTAGTTTTGATCCGCATTTAATTTTCATGCATAGTTTTACTGCTCACTGAATCAAGTTAAAAGCTTTACGGTTCTATCTTCCAAGATTGTTACATTGCAGGCTGGATCGAACATCGTTCCATCTCAAAGAACATTGGGAAAAAAATTTTTTTTGACTTATTCAACTATTCATCTGCGGCGCATTTATAGGTAATGATGTCATGCATTCACTTATCCATTAATATGAAGATTTTACTTGAATTTTCTGCTTACAAACGTCAAAAAAGATTAATATGCCCAGAAATGGTTAGTCAAATTAAGAAGAAAAATAACCCTTGGGCACAGCATAGGGCATCATACAGAGAACAATCACAAATGAAGAAACCGTTGTTCTGTATTTTGATTGATTCTTAGTGGTAGGATCATTTAAATAGCTTTTTGATTTACTAACACACCTACAAAAAGTTTACCGAAGACAACTTTAGTTACTGTAAAAACACTTATTTTCGAGAGACTTATGTTTTCGGGAGTACGATGGGCTTGCAAAAATTAAAGCCCTAAGAAATGTAAAAATATTTTTTCGCTTTGAATAACAATAATAAATCAGAAAATTTTCAAGCAAAATTTAATGACATATTGCAGTTACTTAAGAGGTAGGTACAAAAATTTATTGAATATACAACCATTTCTTGAATAAAAATGAGTAATACAACTTTGTAATTGAAGCTTTCTGCAATTGCTTAACGAAATAGGCGTTCTATTTAGGTACTATCGTGACTTTTCAACTTTTGGCAGTGCTGATATAAAACTCACAAAAAAAAAAAAAAAAAGTTCTTGAAATCACCGGTATCTTCATTTCCGCAAAAGTTACGATTATTGAAAATGAGTACTTTTACAGTTCTGGATTCTTAGATTAAAACTAAAATCTCAAAGGAACATTACATGGCCTCCAGATGAATGAATGCCCAACAATTATTTGTTTGCAAACTAAAAAGGTTCATCAAGGAAGACAGAAACAAGCAATCATATACCAATAAGCATATCCACGAATGGCCATACGAATTTCTGAACGCAAAATAAGTCAAAAATAGACTATTCAAAACATAAAAATAAACTGCAAATTCTTTTTCAGATTTCAAAAGAAAAATCGTTGCATCATAAAGATTCTGTGAAATAATAATATGCATTAGTATATGTCAATGTTTTTTCAACTTTCAGCTAAAAGCCCTCATAATTAACTGTAATAATTTCTCCCCCTCAAATGAAAGTAGCTTTTTTTTTCTTTAATTTCTTTCAAAGATAACTGAAAGAAAAGTCTTCCAACCCAGATATCAAATTACTAAAATTAATTAGCTCCTTTATTTATCTTTAATCACTACTGAGGACAGTAAAAGCAGGTAAAATAAATAATCACTTCCATGCATGCGAAATCCCCTACGATTCAACCATCAGAATAAAGCATTCACCATCCAACACTAAAAATCATTCCAGATTCTTAGAAGAACATCCCAAGAATAAATATTTTTAGAAGGCAGTCATATTTAATCATTACAAACCCGACAGTTAATTACGAAGATTGCATCTATAAAGAGAAACATTTTTCCCGCACTTGAAAAGAATCTTTCAATTTAAAGAGTTACCTAAAAGGGAGCGGGGGCTCTTGGCGACTGTTGGCGAGAGCAGTTGGCGGCCGAGCGCCCATCCTTCACAGCTTTGCTCCCTACCTGTCACTCCTCAGCTAGTGCCTAATGCGGTTACGCGAAGAGAGAGCACTCGGAGCAATAGAGGGATCATTTTAACGTATAGAATGGAATCGCGAGTTTCGCGCATGTGTCACTGTGTTTCTGAAACACGGAATCAACGTGAAACAGGTGTGATGCTTCCTTTCTTGGAAAATGTGATATAAAACGACAAAATTTAAAAAAAAAATAGGAGAAAGAAAGAAAAATGGATACATTATTTTTACAAAGTGAATCAAGATTTAAAAAAAAAAAAAAAAAAAAAAAAGCAAGACCTTATGCTAACTTGTGATCACCTGACAATTGGATTACACAAAAAAAAGTGGATTATTTCCTCTTCTGTATAGAAAACGGGTAAGCCATATTTTTCGCTTTATTTCCTAAAATTCTGAATTTTATTGTAACATATAAAACTGCTAAGAGTTATAAAATAAAATTTAAGAAATAATAATAATAATAAAACAAAAAAAGTTGAATTGTACCAATCAATGGAGCTCTTCTGAAAGGAAATGCTGAATTTTTTTTCAGTTGTGAGAATTTTTCAGAGAAATTTTTCAGTTGTGAACATTTAGCTATTAAAAATTTTGTCATTTAATAGAGATCTAATTAATTTGAAACAAGTAAAAAAAAGTGATCTGTTCCATCCTGACAAAGGTTAATTAAAATTGCAGATTGCAATGAATCGTAACTAATGTTTCAACAGTGCTGTTGAGCGGCGGAATTCAGAAAAGGTGTTTTAAATATAATTCTTGAAAATTAAAAAGAATGCAAATATTAATTGAAATATTTATTTCCTTATTTACAATTTTTCTCCCAATGTGTGGGTATTTGAAATGTTTGTTTCAGTGTAAAACAGTTAGCTACAAAATGCTTTTCAAACGTTGTAAGCGAAACATCTGAAATTTTCGCTCAATATGTGACGAATTAAAGTGATTTTCAAAAGGTTTGATTGTTTCTGGAATTTGATTGAGAGAAATAATTATGTGTATGTGCTGAATTGCAACTTATATTAAAACATCGTGGTATTTTAATAAGATATCCGACAACTTTTAATTGCCAACAACATAATTTGGTCGTTCATTATTTTGCTGGGTTTTTAGCTTCTCGTAAGATTACTTCTGTCCGATATTTTGCACAACTGAAAATTACAAGTAAATAAACATCGTATTTATACTGATAATAAAAAATAATACTGAAAGTGTGTTATGCGATTTCTTTTTTTTTTTATTTTCAAAGTTACGAATGAAAATTAATATCATTACGCACAATCAATTTTCAAGAAGATATAAGAAATTTTTTCTTTCAGTAGGTGTATTTCAAGTTTTCCTAATGTTTTGCATAGTGTGTTTCCTTTAATAAAAATTGTGTGCATTAAATTTTATCGAGCGCACTTCAGGCAAATGCAAGAAGTGCGGTTTTTCAAGAAGATAGACATTTTTATTTCACTGGGTTATAGCGTACATTATACAATTTTGAAATGAAGCGCTGGTTTTTACAGAGGATAGGGGGCATTTTTATTTCAGCGTGTATTTCAAGATTTCCAGTCCTCTTTAGGTTTTACCTAGTGTTTTTACTTAAATGAACACTGTGTGTATGGAATAACTTTTATCAAGCGTACTTCGTGCAAATTTGAAAGAGTTGCGGGTTTTTCAAGAAGAGAAACTTTTTTACTTCACTTTTAATGGGTGTATTTCGGAGACCTTCCTACACTTTATAGCGTGTTAATACTTCAATACAAATTGTGTTCGTGTATTAAATTTTATCAAGCATACTTCATAGAAATTTGAAAAGAAGTGCTGATTTTTTCACAATATTAGGTCATCGGTCTCCTTGCAAGGGTTTACTGTCGTAACTTGTGTTTAGTACAGGTGTTTAAATAGAGAATGAAAGTGTTATATTTATCATTTAATTAGTCGTTATTCATATCGTTTCAACGTTGTCGATTTCTTGCAGAAAAAAAAAACTTTGTTATTATTTTACTGGTTATATTTACCCTTTTATGTTTCATATTGTGTTTGCAGTTCAATAGAAAAAGTGTGTATTAAATTTTATCAAGTGTACTTCAAACAATTCGAAAATAGGTTTTCATAAGATAGAGCCATTTATCTCCTTGCCAACTTTTACTGCCTTGCTTGTGTTTTGTAAAGGTGTTTAAATAGTGGATGAAAGTGTTGTATTTATCATTTAATCAATCGGAACTCATATTATTATAGTATTGTTGATTTTCGGCAAAAAAAAGCTGATTTTTATTTTACAGTCTATTACTCTTAGCCTTCGTGTTCTATACAATGTTTTTACTTCAATAAGAAAGTGCGCTTGTGCGCTGATTTTATCAAACGAATTCCAAATAATTTTGAAAAGACGTGGGATTTTTCAGCGAAATATTAGTCTTTTGTCTCTTTACTAACCTTTATGTCCGTTTCTTGGATTTTATATAGGTGTTTAAAGCAAATGAAGATGTTAAAACCATTACTTAATGATTCAGGATTCTTGTATTTTTATCGTGACGGATTTTCAACATGAAAATCATTATTTTTATGTTACAGTTTATAATTTTACGCTTTGATTTTTTTATATAAGGTTTTTACTTCAATATAAAAAAAAGGGTGTGTTTAAATTTATCAAAACGTACTTATGCAATTTGAAAAAGGTCTTTTACAGAATATGGGTCTTTTGCCGCATTGCAAACATTTGTGTCCGTTCTAAATTGAATGAAAATATTGTGATTATTATTTAACCGATCGTAAATCATATGATTTTCAACCAGAAATGCGAAATTTTAATTTTTCTGGTTATATTTTTGTATCCTTGTTTTTTTCATAGTATTTTAACTTCAACAAAAATGTGTGTGGTGAATTAAATTTTACGAATCGTACATCGTACGACTTAGAAAATATGCTAACTTTTCAACACGAAACCTCGTATTTTATCTCTTTGCAACCTTTCATGGGCGTTTCTTGTGTTTCATGCAACTGTTTCAAAAGAATGGTGATACTCGGTAACCGATTGGAAAAGCAACCATTTCGATACGTTGTGCGTTTTTGAAAGATATCACGTATTTTGTTTTCGCAACAAATCATTTCTATTTTCAATAAGTATTGTGTTTTATGCATCATGTTTCATTTCATTCTGAACCTTTGAATTTTTTCCAAGATGCGAGGAAGGTTTCTTCAATGCTCAAATAAATCCAGAGTCCTCGCGAGCTTTTATAAATGTGTTTTTACAACAGTAAAAATGTGTGTGGGTGAGGATGTATTTATTAGACGCACGATAATTTTTACCTTGGTTTATTGAGCTGCGAATTTTGAATAAGCTCTACCGTAAAAGTAAATTAAGCAACGTTATAAAAAGCATACAATTGCAAAATATAACACCTTTTATTTGCATTTTCGTTACAAAAAATTAGCAATTCAATTGCGGAAATTTTTATTAGCAATTTATTGCAAATTTATGTATTTTATACGTTGTTGGAGTTGTTTATACTTTTTAACCAAATATATTAATGTCTTTAAAGATGTACTATATTTTTGCGCGTTATTTTCTTTCAAAATTTTTTCTGAGATAAAGGAAAATATGTGGTACGATGAGATTGATTTGAACTAACAGCTTGAAACATTTCTTTGGGTAAAATACGTGCGGGTGAATTTCTTTGGTTTTTTACTTACTTACAAGTTCTAATTTTACCGCCTAGCGTTTAAGATGTTTTTCCAATTTTTATAGCCGGAAATTAAAACGTTTTTCATCAATCAAGATTCACATTATTTTGAAACATTGCGGATTTTTAATACGATATTCTTTATGTTTTTTCTACTAGCAATATTTTTTAAACGCTTTCTGCGTATTATGTATAATTTCTATCGCAATAAATACTCGTATTTATGTACGAATCACATCAATGTGATTCATACGATTTATGAGATATGTGAATATATCATTTTCATATTATAAAGGTCTTTAGTTTTTCTAAGTGGCGTTTTCACTACAAAAGAAATGTGTTGGCATTACTTATACTTTTGAAGCATTACGGATTTGAATTAAAACATGAAAAAATTATGGCACTTATTTCAAAGTCATGCTGCTTTAAGAACCTATCAGTTATTGGAATATCTTATCTGTTTTCATTGTTTTGTGTTTCAATTGCTAAAAACTAAAAATACATTAAAGATAATATTTATTACGTTTATAAGTCTAAATGTGTAACAAAGAAAACAATGTGTTGACATTGTGGGCACACGCATGTGAGCTCCTTCATATATTTGTTCGATATTTATTTTTCCAGTTCAACCATTGGAAATCGATGAATGAACACGAAAATGATTATTTTTGCAGCGGTTCGTTAATTTTTTGAATGTGTATTAAGTTTTATCTGCGGAAACAGTTTCCCCTGTAGTTTATTTAAGAACTTGAAGCATAATGACAATTTCAGAGCAATAAGTTTCATTAATCAAAATCTAAAATTTTTCTTGTTGAAACGAATACTGATTTTTATTAATTACGCATTCTCATAAAAAATATGGTCGGTTTTAGGTAAAATATGAGACATTTTCTTCAATTTCCATGCATTTAAAGAGTATAAGATATTTATTACGTTGCAACATTATTTTGAATCAGTGTCTGGATTTTTTTTAAAGATACTTATATTTTTTACTCGTTTTATTTAATACGATCCTCCAAGCTTTAAGCCAGAAAAGAAAGAAAGAACGAAAAAATAAATCTACGAATACTTTACAGGTACAGACGGGAGAGTTGGAAAGAACGGGACGGTGGGAGGAGTAGGACATCAATATTTATGCCACAATAAAATGCGAAAAAACACTTATAGCTTGTCCAATATATGTAGCAACTTTAAAACTTGATTCTAATTTGCTGCATCAACTGTACTAGCTAAAAATGACTTTTCACTTTATTTCTGCATAAATGCAGCTGTCCTATTCGTCCCAACTCTCCCTACATTTTTTTAAAAATAAAATTCCATTTTGAAGTGCGTTTCACAAAAGGTATTCGTACATATGTTCTCCAAATGCTGTTTTACAACCCTTCCCATGGGCGTTTTATTGAAATTAGATAGAAGTATAAAACAGGTCTACTATAATTAGCAAAGTATGTTCTCCTATCATGGTTTATCTCAATTGATGTTTTCGCACCATGATAAACATTTTATACTTTTTTGTCATTTTCGTACGTTTTGTAGTTGCTAAGAGCTCAGTCTTATATTTCATCAAACATTCACTCACAAAAAAAAAAAAAATATATATATATATATATATATATTTAAATGTGCATTTGCTTTTCTTCTTTTTAGCCACCATAGATGTTAAAAAGCTTGAAATCAAAAACCACTCATCATAGTTGAACATAAAGCTGTTGACAGAAGGAATTTACTTATCTTCGTCACGTCCGATTGATTTTACGAAAGCGATCAATGGAAATTGCTCTCATTAATGTAGAGAGTTCTCACAGTCATAAATAAGAGATATAATTTATCCTAAATAAGAGATAAAGTCTTTTTAAGGTTTATGAAAATGATCATCACGTAATATGTGAGGGCTGAAGCAGATTTTTGACGAACTGCAACCTTATTTTTATCATGAATATAATTGAATCGTTTCTTTCAGAAACCTGTCAAGTGCACTTTTTAAAATTTTTGGAAAAAAAAGAAAAACTTTTTAAGTATAGGCATTGGCTTGAAAATAAAATTAATGAACCAAAAGCATTATTTGTTTTTACAACAAAACAAGAAGCTTTTTTTTTTTTTTTTTTTCAGGCCAAAACCTTTACTTTGCCTTTAGTCTGCACTTGACGGTTTCCTGAAAGAAATGATTCTATTACAGCATTATGCTCACGGTTGACATTCATATGATTAAAAAAATAGCCATTTTAACGGATTTGTTATCACATATCATGCATTACGTTCATAGAGGTTATAAAGAGAATTTTCTAGCACTTGGTCTTTCTTTAAAATTCATGAAATGCCAGATAAAACGGGCAAGTAATGTAATTTTCATGACATAAATATTATGTTCTCAGACTTTAAGAGCTTTGGGTAACTAAGTTTTATACGGAGAAAAGTTGAAAAATTAAAACGCGGACTTTTTGAGTCCCTTTACTAATGATATTTATGAAACAATTTAAGGTAAAAATCGACAACACCTCATAAACCAAATCTTTTTTAGCAGTGAAGGCAGCAACAACTGAAAACATTCTTTGCAAAATAATCCAGGTTTCTCCACGAGTTCATGTCGTTAAATCCTCAATGTTAAAAAATTTCCCGTATTATTGTTTAAACTTATAAAACAAACTCTAAACGCGCTAGAGCTTAGAACTAGTATTAACAAGAGTAGAATTGTTTTTGAAAGGCTTTCCCCATTGCTATTGAAACTGAATAACATAAGATAATTCTTCAATTATACGTAATGTTGTGAATGATAACGCTTGTACAGAATACAGGCCGGAGGAAAGCAACATCAAAATTTGATGCGAAAATTATGATTTTCGTTGCGAATTTGTGGCACGATATGATTATTTATTATTTCTTTTTTCAATCAGTATGAGTTTTATTTGCCATTAAATTATCATAAACATAAACGTAATAGCAATATTTACATTTAGAGAATAAACGTACCCAGTTATTTCACACACATTACCAATTTCGTGAATAACCACAGAATTAGTTCCCATATTTGTAATAAAAAGTGAATTACACGAAAGTTAGGAAACAAAGATCAAATATGTGCAGTACTAATATTTAAAATAGATATTTTAATGACAAAACGCCAAGTCCAAATTGTTTAGACTTCATTTTAAATTAATGATACCAAGAAGTAAAGAAAGAGGATATTCTTAAGAGCATTATCTTTAATCTATAGATTATACGAAACACTTTAAACTAATTTGGGTAAAACTTCGCAATTTTACATAATTTAAAGACTATTATTGCTCTAACTATCGATTTTTACTCAAATTAAACAACAAACAAATAAAAAAAGAACCACCCTGATCCTTCTTCCAATCGGAAAATACTCCATTAGAACGTTCGAAAGATATAAATCGAATCCTATCAGAAAAAGATAAACGATATTAACCGCCCCAGAAACTACGATTCCGATACAATAAATAAACCTGATATCGAAAAAACAATTCCGAGCTCAGAAATCCGAATTTGAAATCCTCCGTGGTATTGAGATCTAATAAATCAATAATAATTCGCAATTTCCCAACCTGCCGACAACCCCTGAAATAACGAAATTAATTCGGACGTGTGCGTACCCAAAAGGCGCCTTTTAGAAACGAAATAAAAGCACTAGAAAACGTTATTATTAAGAGCAATGGGAGCTTTACATTCTAGTCATTAAAGGGAGTAAGTTGTAGTTGATTCTCGAATGTAACGGTCGGTATAGGATTCGAACGCGGAAGTTAAAAATATTCTTTTTCAGGATTATTTATTGATTAGAATTTTACCGATAGGCAATTTACGCCAGAGTAGAGTTTATGCTGTGTCGAACATTTTACGCGAACCAAACTTGAGATGCAGACATAACAGGATTTTGTCTCCTATTTCCTTCGATGGAGGGGGCCATTCAAACATTGAGTATTTCTATTTCTACCCCGTTAGATTGCTTCATTAGATACGCCGCTAAATGGTTGAAGAACTGCTATTGATTTGATTATTATTTTAAAAATTATGTTGCATTTGGGGTAGCCTAGCACGTTATCTTACATTGTTTTACCCCCCCCCCCCCCTTCGGTTTCAAAAGGTAGATATTCAATGCAAAAATCATAACGAAAATCTTAAAAAACATTTCTGCAATTTCATTAATTTCTAATAACGGGCCTGAGTGCTGAGAAATCACTTAAATTATATGACTTGATTAATCATTAGTTCTTAAACGAACAGCGAATAACCAGATTTGAAAACATAAATTTTGTTATGTCCGCTTTTGAAAAGACAAGACATCACTGCCGTTTTTCAGGCTCTGAGCTCTATTGTCGCAACAGTCTTCAGGAAGTAATTTGGGCCTTTTTTTAAACATCTATTTTTTTTTCTATTTATTTATTTATTTTTTTTGGAAAATATCTCTGCAAACTTGCATGCACATAGCATCACAAATATTAGTAATCAAACGTATTGCAAACATGAAAAATATTAAAACACGCTCATAACTTATTATTTTACACATTTTCCTTAAGATCAGTAATTAAATTATGTACCCAAGATTATCAAAGGATTCGACATTGCAAATCAAAGATGTTTAAATCCCAACTTAAGAAACGTTAAATTTGAAAACTTGTAACTTTTGTAACGAGTTCTGATTAAGTTTTCAATTCACTTTTCTAACTTTCTGGGTTTTGTTACTCTCTTCCAGATGAGTAAAGATTGATTTTATAAAAAACAACTGTCGAGTTCTACTTTTCAGACAAATTCATTCTTAGTTACAGATGAAACATCGACGCATCTACGAATTTCAAAAGTTTTGGACCTCGAATCGGAATTATTTACAATGTGATTTAGATGAAAAAGTCACCTAGCAATAGCAAAAGCAACAGACAGGTGACAGTAAAGGACATCAGCCAGGCCCGTCATTTAGGGGGGGGGGGCAGGGGTCAATTGCCCCCCCCCCCTGACTTTGAGAAAACAATGTATTTACATATAAGTGAGAGTGGTTTTTTATGTTTTTGAAATTGGTTTATGGTTTTGAAATTTTTTATGAAATTGCATAGTGTTTGGACTCTTTGCCCCCCCCCCCCCCCGTGGAAAAACTTGAAATGATGTCCCTGACATCAGCTTTACTGCCGTGCTAAGTGCAAAAGTGGTATCTGCAGTCGAGTTCAAACTGAGATATAACTCTTGAAAATTTTGCGCCACCATGTATTTAATTCAGATAAAAAGTTTTCAGATTTTTTTAAAAAATATTTCCTGTTCACAAATGACCATATAATTTGTATTTAGGTAAAATACGTCACAAAGAGCCATCTGGTGGCGATAACTCAATTTTGTTAAAAAGTACAGATACCACTTTTGTGCTTAGCATGGCAGCTTACAGCATAGTTTCCATTCACAAAATTTTAAAGAACGAAATATAATGACGTGTCACAACCCAGAAAAAAGGCAGTAACGTGCGCTACTTCGAAAAAATAAATGGTAAATCCATAATGATAGGACAAAAATTTATCAAGAAAAAAAAGTATAGCGGCAGAAAAAGTGCAAGTGAAGAAATAACACTATTTCCGGAGAGAATATATATCGCGGTAATCCGATTATAAAACCGAGACTTAGTCATTAACATCATTACAGAAAGAATTACAGTGACTAACTAGGCAGACCTGACAGCACTGGAAGTAATGCTAATATGAGTTTAGTCCTTTATTTGACGTACTTACGGTAAGTCGTTGGAAAATTCTCTCGCAAGAAGAAAACACGGATTAAATCCCCAGAGTCTTGGAAAAAATATCGAGAAGATAATGAGATTTATAAGAGCTGTAATTTAGTTACTCTTAAAAAATTTTTAAAACCTTTTTTATTATTAATATTTTTAATTCATATTTTTTTTCTAAGGGAGGAATATTTTGTGTGATTGAAACTTTTTACTCGGTAAATATTCTTTAGAATTTTCCGGAAAAAAAAAACCCTCTTTAATTATTGTTTTTTGCTTCAGGAAAAAAGAGCCGTAGTTATTGTATAATTGCATCAATGTTTAATTTTCATGCACATTTCCGAAGTCGACATTATTTCAAATTATGTTGCTCCAAGGTGTATGGTGTATTACAGAACTTGAGCCACGAAATTTTTGTCTAGGGTTACTTAAATGAAATCAATCAACTTAACATTCAGTTAAAATTTCAAGAAATGCAAAGCGATATATGTTATGAGCAACACTCACGGGGTAAATCCTAACTCAACAATACAATATAATTTGATGCTTTTATTCTTCAAACTGATAGTTCAAAAATGAAACAGATTAGAATTTCGTAGCCCGTGACGAAACATTTTGAAACACTACATTAGATTTCTTCTTCTTTTTTTTTTTTTTTTTCGTTTACAAGTACAGGTACCATACTATGCCAGTTAATGGATGTGAGTGTGTATTGTGTGTTGTTGCAGACAATGGCATCTGCCATAATTTCTCATGTGAGCAACCGGGTACAAAAAAAAAAAAAAAAAAAAATCTAATTTTCTTGGGATTTTTTTAAAAGTACCCGTAAAGTCGGGTTACTTGGACCCTAAGGGGTTACTTGAGCCCATTACAGTAAAATGATAAAATCTAGGTTTGGTACTTATTAGTTGAAGACTTGCACGTAGTTCCTCGTTTCTCCTCTAGGTAGAAGCACTCTGCAGTCTCTAATGCTAGTACCAAACCCAGATTTTATCATTTTACTGTGGGCTCAAGTAACCTCCTTGTGGGTTCAAGTAACCCGACTTTACGGTATATTTTTAGAATTTGTAACAAATTTTCAACAGGATTCAACCCACTTAAAAAAAATCATGACTCAAACATTCGTAAGCGGAGGCAAAACAACACACAGGATTCCAAATAATAACACCCAGCTGAAGATTGCAGATGACGATGATAATAATAATAAAGTATCCACGCAACCGCAACCTAATCTACATTTCTTCGGAAATAATCTCCCGGCTCTGCATTTATTTCGCAGAAATAATTGATGCCCTCTCGGTGCTTGCACAACTGGGCAGATAAAAACCCGCAGCCATTGCCACCTACTTAAGACCAATAACACGACATTTTTCCATACAAAAGCATTAGTATGCAGCGAACGCGTGTGATGTGAAAGGCCAACATGCAATGAGAGATACGACATTCGAAATCCCCCCTGTCTGCGGCCTCAGAAATCAACTGGAACTTGTTTCGACTGTGGAAATTCATAAATAGAATCCCCCCCCCCCTCATGTCGGAGTACCCGCATGTGTACAAATGGGGCAAGTCAGAGGAGGAGGGTGGCAGAAACTATGAGAATGGATAGCTGAATGATACATCTCAGATGGTGTTCTTCTAAATAACAAGTGCATTGATGACGAGAAGTAGAGAAGGCGTTTATTTTCTGACAGAAATCGCACATATCGATATCCGTTTGGAAAAAAAAAGATCCAGTGTAGTAAATTCGATAATCAATAAAGAATCCTTTGTTGCATTCTTTGAAATATTCATACATTTGTCTAGAAATTTATCAGAAGCGCTCTTTCTCTCTCTCTCCCCTTAATTTTTTTCCCCGTTGAAAAGTTGGTCTCAACTTTTTCAAAATGCAACTATTTCTTCGATTTATTTTCTTATTTCCCAATGTTGGGTGTGTGTGTGTGTCGACTGTGAAAATAAATTTATAAATATCAATCATTTAATTTATTATGCATAGTTGAAACAAAAAGAAAAAAAATCATAAGAAGAGAAACATAAAAGTAACCCAGTTTGAATTTAGATCAGGATAATGCAAGAATGGACTATTAGGCTATTAAGATTCTTTTACTAGATGAAATAAAAATATTTGATGAAGGAAGCTAGACCACATCTTATATACACAGCTCTAATTTACAATAACTCATTTTAAGAAGCATTCCTTCTTGCAATATCAATTTTTATTACAGACCCATTCCTGAGACTCAAACTAAACCCTTAACAAACGTTTTCTCCTAAAAAGGATGAATCCAAAGCTCTGCAGACAGTTTCTTAAAAATAAAAAATCGAAAAGTAATTCTGTGTACAATATCCTTTTTTTAATTATTATTATTATTTCCTTTAATTTTACGAAGGAGAAGGATATAAGTAAAAGCAGAACTTTAAAAACTAGTTTTGTGGAAAACATCTGGCAGTAACAAGTGCGCAGTTTAAGGCAAGTAAAGGACCTTTCATTAAGAGAAACGAGAATCACTAGAAGATGAAATTTGAAATACTGGAAATTTTATTTTTACTTTGGTCAAATGAATAAAAGAAAATAAGAAAGATCGTGATGAAGAAAATAAGAAAATGTTCAATCCCTATAAATAAGGACAAAAAATTAAAAAGCTAAAATTGAATTTCAAAATGCTAAGAGTTAACAGTTTCATGTCAGAAACCTCTTAGGAAAGTTTCATACAGATTTAATTTAAAGTAACTCAACTGACAAAATATTTCCCGACTTTCTTTTCAACATAATTCGGAAAGTAATTGCAGTTTAATTATTTTTCTAATTAAGGCGGAAAATAATTAAAAGGGAATTAGAATCTCTCAACATTTTGCAATTTCTTTTAAGAAAAATGTAGACATTGATGTAAACCTTTACTAGAGGAATAAAAGAACGTTCATTTAGTTTAACAATGGGGAAGGTGGGTGGGTTGAATAAAAAATGGAAGAATTCAACATTCTAAAGATTTTATAGTCTTGTTTTGAGAAAGATCGCGGAAGGATTAAAATATACTTATTTTAAAAAGAGAGATAAATATACGTTTTCGAATTACAGCTATTGATGAAAGATTTTATAGTTTATTTGAGGAGATATCTTAAGACAGATTGATGTGGACTATTTTAAAGACGGGACGAAATTTCAGCCTTCATAAAAGAGGCAAAATGTTTTACGTTGTTTTATTTTGACAGACAAGTAAAATACATAATATATATTCATTAACCTTTCTTGTAGGGAGTTAGAGAACATTCATTTCCTCTAAAAGAAGGAGAAAATCCAAGTCTAGCTGACCATATTTTAAAGCTTAAGATTTCATGTTAAATTTGTGAGAGACATCTGACACAGATTCATATATTTATGAAGAAGAAAATCTTTCATCTTCAACAAAGTAAGAGAAAGAAAAAGTGGGGGATATAGAGTTCGGACTTCCATCTTAAAGATTTAATCCCACAATTAAGATAGATACTTCAGATATCCAAAATATTTATGACAGTTTTAAAATAAGAAAGAAAAAAAAAGACATTCAGAGTGATCCGAAAGTAGGTGTACCCCTTTAATTTTCAACATTATGTCAGTTATGATTGAATTTTTGTTATTCACAGTTTGCCTTGCAGTCCCAAGAATAAACATTCGTAAAACACCATCCATATTATAACGCAGCTAGATTTTGTGCCATGTTCTAGTAGATCTTTTACAACAAAAAAATCCCGGAACCCGAAACTCCTCAAAACACCTGTGAGAGCAAGGCAAACAATTCATCTGTATTATAACATGGATGGTGTTCTACCGATTTTTGTGACGCTTAAACTTCAAGGTAGCTGTGAAAAAACAACATACAACAATAACTAACGTAATATTGAAAATAAAGGGGGGGGGGGGGATACGCTCACTTTTTAACCACTCTGTATATCTGTAGACTACAGAGAAAGATAGCCAGCTTTCATAACGAACCATTTGCATTTTACTATTATTGTACTGTCACGTAACATCCTTCAATGACTTTGTTTTCAAGAACAACAAAATAGTTTCTTTTTCTAAAGAAAAATGATTATGAAAACGAAATTCGAGACTTAAAAAAAAAATGTTTTCAGAAATTTCTCAAATAAATCAATATCTACTTCATTCAGGGAAGCGAGAGAACATTTCTTTGAAGCAGAAAGAAAGATGATTAATAGAGCAGATTCGAAATCTGGGAGATTTATAATTTCTCTTCAGACCTAAGTGAGGCAGATCAATATAGATCCAGTTTAGGGCAGAAAGGGGAAGATTTATTATCTTCAAAGGGGATAAGAACAAAAACTGAAAACTCACAGAGCTGGCTATAATGCTAAGAATTCTTCACGTAAAACATAAACACTACCTTTAAGCGCAGATGCGCATCTAAACACGTGCAAGAGTAATCAAATCAGGCAATAGAAAATAAACATGAATACAAATTCGTTCAACTAAAATTTTCACCTCATGCAAGCGAAAAAAAAAAAAAAAATCCAGACAAGCGAATAGGGGGAAAATGTCAAATAACCAGAAAGGGGCTGTCATATCTGCCAAATTACTTTCCTATCTCTTCTTTCCCGAATAGAGAGTGTCACGCCACGATCGTGTGGCCCGACACACACCACTTCACTTCCAAACGATCACTTCCATTCATTTAAAAACAAGCGACAGAAGGGGAAAAAAACTACGAGAAAAAAAAAACTGTGAATGCACAACGGTGGACTTTTCGGGAAACGCAGTCACGTAGGGAAAGAGGGGGAAGAGACTGTGGCAATAAAAACCATAATAATAAAAGGGTGAAGAAAAAAAAATAGGGAATAGAAACAGGTATCTATCTGACTTGAAAATCGAATAATGCCTTCTTCAACTGCACGGGTCTTAGCAAGTAAGGGGCGGAAAAAGTAATAATTGCAAAAAAAAAGAACATATCCAATAAAAAAGCATCTTCTGGAGGAGATTCCACAGATAACGGTATTAAGGAAAAATATATAAGTAATAATATACCTTCCTTACGCTGTACATCCTCTTGAGAAAGGCTATTTCATAACAGTTCCAGCTCACGTATAATTTTAAAACTGCGAGTTGGCATCACCAAGAAAGCTTAGCATCATAAAATCGGATTGGGCATCGCTTCCTGCACGTTTGTGAGGCAGTTCTAGAACGAGAGGCCAACCTTTCGAACCATGTATAATATTTTATGACTGCAAACGAGGAAAAACAAATGCCCGAAGGAGGTTTTTTTTTTTTTTTTCCAGTGGTGTAAATATATTCATGGAATATATAGTTGTCCGTATGAAATAAAAACTTGCCTTATGCTATCGGTAAATACAGTCAAAGTTCATAGGAAGATTTTCTGCTTTCAAGTTTTAGTTATAAATCAATATGATTCAGAGTCACTGAGACATTCGATTAATCCTACTCGGCTGATTACAATGGAATGTAATCGATTTTATGTCTCAGCAGTCATATCCTTTTTGTATTTATGCAATCGCAAACCCTTTTGTAATCCATTACACTGATTGTCTTATCGCAAATAGTAAGGCTTCATTCGAATACGTGCATTTGCTAGAACACAAGCTCTTATAGACCACCTCAAAAGGGTAATTTACACCAAAATTTAGGCAAATCGTTAGGAAACTATTGCTTCTTAAATACACTTAAAAGTATTCTTTAATACCTGCAACCAACTTTCCCTCCAACTCCCAGAAGAAAATTGCAATGGTATCTGTAGAATTACCGTTTGAAAAAAAAAAAAGAAAAAAGAATGTTCGCATCATCGAATTTGTATTCAAATTCTGTACAATGTAATATTATTATTATTATTATTACTTTGTAAATATAAATAAATAAATAATTAAATAAATGTTGCAGTTATTTACTTTGTTAAAAAATGTAATCGTACCAGTAAGATTTTTTTAATGAAATGTAACCAGCACTTACTTACAGCAGTTGTCAGAATTTAGCAACCATATCTGTTGATCAACATTTCTGATAGTGCAATCATAACCGTGACCAATGTACTATTTACAGCCATTAGTTTAATAAAAACTGTTCTATCAGAAACTAACAGCTGTAAAAATGTATTTTTCCCTATCTTAACAATTGTAAAAGTGTATATGTATAACCAGTAATTATTTTTTTAAATAATGGCTTTGTTTTGTAATTTATTGTATTTGTGATAACTGTTTTTCATGTAGCTGTAGTCACAACATATTTATCAAGGAACTAATAGCATTCTACCATTTCATGTTTCTAGTAAATCCGATTATCCTTCTCTTTCGTTAATCATAATAATTAAATTATCGTTAATCGTCCCAAGAATTGTAAAATTCAATAGTCATTCAATAAATTAGTGAAGACTTAACATTTTAACGATGAGATTTTCTTGATGTTTTATTATCATTATTATAAAAGTCAAAAAATGCAAAGAAAGCTATTTTTAAACCAATTCTACCAAAATGATACCGAAACCAGTTGTCATGGTTCACCTACTGCATTGCCCAGTTTTATTATTTGGCCAGTTTGTGAGCCATTTAAAATTTCAACACTGTTGACAATTGAAATGTTTTAGCATTGAATTTTTTGAGCTGTTCTTGATGCAAAAATTAAATACTTTTCAGTGTTGCATTTTGACGAATTGCATACATGGATTTCAGTACTTAGTAGAAAATAACATAAAAACAATAGGAGGGAGTTTAGTATTTTTTGCCAGCACTGTGTCAATTAGTAAATTCAATCAAGAACAAATAACCAAAACGACGATTTTCAAATGAAAGCTTTATTGTAAAACCAACTGTCTCAACAATTCAACCTGTGTCAAACAGATTGGATTTTTCAGGCATTTTGAAAATTCAAACATTAAACCAAAGTAGAAATTAAAAAAAAAACAGAAAGAAAAGAAAACTGCACTCAATATCAAGCAATGTCACATAAAAATAAAAAAAAATAAAAAATAGTTTTGCGAAATCGATAGTTAAAATTTCGCAGTTTTTATCGATAGGTAAAAGATTTTATTTTTTTAGTTTGCAATCAAAATTGCTGATGTGATTTTAAAAAAAAAAGAGAGAGAGAACATGTTCAATATTGGGTAGTGACAGTTTAACATGTAATCTTCCGATCAAAGAAATATTTCCACAATAAATCAGGATTGCAATTCTCCATTACAGCAATCAGCAAAAATTTTCTTCTTTTATCACAAGCCATATCATGTAAGAAACAAACGAGACAAAATACATATAAACACATCAATATCTCTCAACAGAAGAAAAGAACCTCTTAGAGATTCGTTCACAGTTTACTTCCACGCCTATCAATTCATTTCCACTATCAGCGTTTGGCCACTTCTTATTTTTCAGCATCTCTTGAGAAAATAAAAGATATGAGGGGGAAACAACGTAGTAATAATAACCGGGAGATAAACCCGAATCTAAATTATCGCTCATTCACGTGAACTCATCAGCGCCACTATCTGCTGATTATTGGAAACCGGGGGCGATCCTTTTAGCTCGGAGGCGTACCCAGAAAACTCTTGAGATTGTGTACTACGTATATCTGAGATCACTTAATGCAGTTTGAGTTAAAATATCGAGTCATTTTTCACTGTTATAAGTAGAATGAAAATGTGTCAATCAATTAAATAACAAAATGAACTGATTAATGAATAATCAAATTATAGTTTAAAAAAAAATACGCTTTTAGAGTTAATCAAACTGTATTTGATGATACTCTGACTTCCCTCTGATTTTCAAAATTATTGAATATCCGCTAAACTTACATGCCCTCATAAATACATCAACATGTAATGTAGTTTAGCCTTTAGTATTCATAATAGTATTAAATATATTACTTTTATATTTGTAAAGAACGTGAATTTTATCTTTTATTCAGAGTTACATACATACATACATACAAACAAACAAACCCTTATGTGAAAATAACAAAAGCGTATTGAAAATTAACGGAAACAAAAATTAACTTTAAACGATTTATATTGAAGGAATGAAAGAGCTAAAGCACATTAAAAAATGGAACAAAAAAGAACATACCGTCACAGCAAAATTAAGTTGTTTCAACGTGAGTTAAATATTGGAGGGGAAAAACAGCATAAGAAAACTGCAATTGATGTTAGGGAAACATTTGTTGCTTAGTTTCCGAGGCAATTTTTACTTGAGAAATCATTCCAATTTCAAAATTTCGTATTCATCTCAAATATATGTGTAATCTGAGTCTATTCAGCCCACAATAAAAAAAGAAAAAAAGAATCTTCAATTTACGAACTGCACGAAATTTCCCAGGACATTTATTTCTATCAAATATCCATTTCATATTTAAAACTGTAAATGAGGTACTTCATCAAAGTCATTTTGTTTTTCCCACCAAGAACCATATTTTACTGGAATGATTCAATTGAACATTAGAGTTGCCAAATGGAATGTAGCAAACGATATTTATACCGCTCTTAAGATCAACAGACAACACCAATAAATTTTCACTCACTTCGCATCTCATTTCTCAACATTTTGCGTACGTGCGTGGCGCCATTTCCGTATTACTACAGCAACGTTCTTCGCAATAATACCTTCCACAATTCCGAAGAGAATCATTCCCCAAAAAGAACAAAATAACGAGCGAGGGGAAAGGGTAATAACAACGATGAAGAAGTGCAGAGAAGTTTTCAACATGTTGAGCGCTCACGAAATATTAGACACATTTTGTATTCATGACAAGACACCCGATGAAATTAAGCAGATCACGAATTTCCGCAGAAATGTGTGCTCTTTCATTCTGGGTCTGCGCAATGAGGAAAAAGTGTTTAACATCATGTGGCGTTTTACATTTTGCAAGTGTCACGAGTTTTTTCCGAAGGTAATAATCAAGCTCTCAAAACCAAAGTGATGGCCAATCAAATCTATGCCACACTGAATGTAAGCTTCATACGATGTAAGCAGAACAGGCAGGATTATATCTGAAAGCAGGCTGTTAAAACTCTTCAACCAAGCAGAATTCTTATTGTCAAGACTACAATTCGAATTAAAATTCATTGGTATCATTAATTGAATAATCGATAATTAAAATTTCGCAGTTTTTAACATCGCAATTTAAACGTGCTATTGTACAATCATAATACTTTTCATTGTAATGCAATCAATAAAAAGAACTGAATATATCAAATGCTTTTTGGAGAAATGAACGAAAAAGTTCTGGATCTGATCAAATTTTGTTTTGTGTTTTTCGGTTGTGTGTTCGGGTCTATAGTTAAAACGGAAACACAAGATTACCGCCAAATTGATCTGGGAGCAAATCAGTTTACTTATCAAAAACATCAGAAAGAAATAAAGTACGAAACTTGTTTGGAAAAAAGACCTTAGCAGAGCTATGATGTACAAAAACACATTACGATCGACTGCCGAAAAAGATCACAAAAAGTAAGCAAGCAATTTTGCGCATTATGACTTGACATCATATAAAACGGCATCGATTGAATAAATATCAGTCGCATAATGAAAAGAATACAACATCTTCAATCCCAACTCCCATCTCCAACACAAAAATAAACAGTAGAAAACAAACTGAAAAATCAATTTTCGACCTTTTCATTTAGATCGTCGTTTTCAGACACGACGAACACACACACAGGCTCTCGTCCTCAGCAGATGCTTTCAGCCATCTACTGTAAAAGGAACTTATCAATTTCAAAATGTAATAAAAGCAAAATACCGTCCCCCGCTGCGAGCCATAACAGAGAGTATAAAGACGTGGAAGAAAAAAAAGAAATATTTTCTATAAATGATGAGTTCTTCCGCTTGTTCTGTCTAGAAACGATTACCTAGCCCGGAGGATACAAAATCTTCCGAGCGTACTCTAACTCTATACTATTAATCAATACGAGAAAGAATAAGAAATAGCTGGCGGAAGATTACTATAGGAGACGAAAAATGCAATCTATTCCCTTATTTTAAAAGGTGGGGTAAAGTGTAAATCCCCTCTCATTAATTTCAGAATATCGGTAGTAGTCTGTGGAGTGCTTTGCATCGGCCAGAAATGAAAGAAAAATTAACTGGCAATTTCGGTACATGCGTTGAAGTGCTTTTAAAGATGTCGGCGGGGGAAAACGTTTTTAAAAAGAAAACGGTCTTATTTATTATCTTTGATTAATGGACGGAATATATCAAGACGCATTTGAATAGGCCGTAACGAAGATGCTCGGATTTTTGGGAACGGGATGGATCATGGCTTCTTCAAAGCTGGTTCTTTGAATGCTGTGATGTATTGCTTCCACGGGAGGAGGGAGAATCTGAAGAACAAGGTGGCATTGTTGCCACTTCTGGCACATCGCTACTCCCCGAATCTCGTGGGTGTTATGTTAAGAAATGAAACTGCCTTTGTTAACTTGCAAATTATTAGTGGCAGTGAAAGTTAAATGCATCTGTTTCAAATAATGGTAATAAATCATTCTTTTGAGATAGTTCTTTTTTCCCCGGGTGAGAATAATTGTTTGGAGAAGGAAGAAGGAAATAATTCTATACTATTACTACAACATAATTCTTTTCAGTTTCGTTTTACAATATTCATACATGCCAAACACATACACTGTTAAAACGTTCGGAAAAGATGGATGACACTAAGTTTTCAAGAAGATTGCAGTAGGGAAATGAATAAAATTTACAATAACGCTAAATTTTCGAAATAAAAGTTTAAAAAAAAAACTGTTAATAATGGTGGATAAGTCATTCTCTCCAACTAGCACTAACACGTTGTCATTTTTTCTTCTTTTTTTTGTAGTGATAATTTGCCTTGTTATTAATTTTTTGATGTGACTACAGTAGCTGTTTCACCATTGTACTCTAAAACTGTGTCTCCACAACACACGCTAATAATATGCAGCATAGAAGTTCAACCATTGTATGTTTTGCTTCCCTCCAGCGTCTTCATTGTTCCCTAAACACTTTTTTTTTTTTTTGGTGATATTACATTGATCAAAGAAAGTAAAGAAAAGTGTATAAATAAATAAATAAATAAAGACCCTAAAGCAGACCCCTACCCCCTCCCATCCAATTCGGCATCACATACAATTTCATTAAACTAAACATTTTAGTAGCATTATCGGGTTGTAAAAACGTACTTTTAAGCTGTACGATCTTTAAATCGTAGGCGCGAATTTTTTATTCGACGAATGAATTTTCTGCCAACGCCCTGATAAAATCGTAATTATGAATTTGAATACGTTATCTTCAAACCGCTGATTAATTCTCGACCAAAATATAAATGTCAACATTTCCACGGAGCAAAAAAAGAGCTTCTGTCAGATCACGTACATGGGAAAAAATGAATAAAATACCATTCTTTTACTGTTTTTAATCGTAGGAAAAATCATTTATGAAAAGATTAAATATGTTCTCAGTATTTATGTTCAAAAAAGATCATTGATAGAATTAAATAAAAGTAAAAAGTAGCATAATTTACTAGAGAGAGAAGGGCCTCATTTATTTACTAACCTCGCAAACTGCATTCTATGTGACATTTTAACCACTGTTAGAAGTTAAATTAATTCATCATCTTTACTTTCCTCTAAAGATTAAATTGAAGTTGTTAAATTGCTTATCGTGCAGATAATGCACACGCGTTTGGAATAATATTCACAACAGCGGGGAATTCCAAAGCAAGAAAAATTTACCACCAGTCCTGACTGGGTACCGTACTTAAAGCGTAAATAATTACTTCGCTGCAACCAATTTCTGCTTTGCAAATCAAGTGCAAGAGACAAGACGAAACGGGCAGCCCAAAGCTCCAGGAATTACCTGAGATGTCAATAGAGAGCTGCATGTTGCAAGTCCCAGCCATTTGCTTATGTCGAAAGACAAGAACGTGATTGGGTAAACAAATATGCTACAGCGGCTTAATGACTTAAGATGGGAACTTAATGATAAGATAGGCGTCATTTTATGGAGAAATGGGACTTTAAAGCATCAGCGTCTTTCGTTGCCTTAATGTCTTGTCTGGATCAATAAGGATTGACTGCATCCTAATTCTGCTTTGTCCTGGGATTCTGAAAACCGATTTATCTAACTAGTCGGTGAAAGTTTCATTCAGAAGTGGTCAAATTTTATATTCTACTAGCTGCGTGGCCCGGCGTTGCACGGGCTGGAATGTAGTGAAGGCAGTTTCAGAAAACTACTCACCGCCAAGGCGGCTCGCCTTTAAAGTAGCGAGGAAAGTTTCATCAAACTACTCGCCACCAAGGCGGCTCGCCTTTAAAGTAATGAGGAAAGTTTAAACAAGCTACTCGCCGTCAAGGCGGCTCGCCTTTACAGTCGCGAGAAAAGTTTCAATAAACTACTCGCCGCCCAGACGACTCGCCTTTAAAGTACCAAGGAAAAGTTTAACAAACTACTCCCCGCTAAAGCGGCTCGCTAAAATGCTTTCCTGCATCAAAGAATCAATCGAATTATTTGCACATACTTCCTCAAAAATAAAGACGGTGTCAAGTAGCGCATACTTAGCACTCTCCCTAAATAACAAATAAAATTCCTGTCCAAAAACAATTATTTCCAAATCGTTTTCTTCCTGTAAAATCAATTGCAAAGTTCTAAACGAAAAAGTTCTTTTAATATTTGGATCGCAGCCAAAAAAAGTCCCTTCTAAAAACAGCGATTGCAATTTTATTTAAAAGCACATTTTCAAAATGGTACCAGAGTAAAAATATGTCATTAATAATTAGAATAAAAACAATTGTTAGAACTTTGTTATAACACGTATTCAAAATGACAATGGAAAAAAATAATACTCTTTCATTTTAAAAAGTTCAATTTAATTAACGTTTTAATTTGAAATCACAACGGAAATAAATAAATATCTTGGAATTTAAAATAGTTCAATAATTTAATTAACGTTTCAATTCAAAATGGCAACGGTAAGAAATTAATGCCTTGGAATTCTAAATAGTTCAATAATTTAATTAACGTTTTTATTCAAAATGGCAACGGTAAGAAATAATGTCTTAGAATTTTAAATAGTTCAATAATTTAATTAACGTTCTAATTCAAAACGGCAAGGCAAGAAAAAAATATCTTGGAATTTTAAATAGTTCAATAATTTAATTAACGTTTTAATTCAAAATGGCAATGGTAAAAAAGAGAAGTCTTGGAATTTTAAATAGTGCAATAATTTAATAAACGTTTTAATTTAAAATGGCAACGGAAAGAAATAAATGTCTTGGAATTTTAAATAGTTCAACCATTTAATTAACGCTTTAATTTAAAATAGGTACAAAAAGAAACAAAAGTTTTGGAATTTTAAATAGTTCAATAATTTAATTAACGCTTTAATTTAAAATGGCAACGGAAAGAAATAAATGTCTTAGAATTTTAAATAGTTCAACTATTTAATTAACGCTTTAATTTAAAATAGGTACGGAAAGAAACAAAAGTTTTGGAATTTAAAATAGTGCAATAATTTAATTAACGCTTTAATTAAAAATGGCAACTGAAAGAAATAAATGTCTTGGAATTTTAAAAGTGCAAAGAATTTAATTAACGTTTTAATTAATATCTCAGCTATTTAACGTCGTACAATTACGCGGTTGGTCTTATTGTCTTCCTTAGAAAATTTCGAATCGCATGGTATTATGTTTGATTCTTTACGCTCAGCGGTTTTTGAGGAGTTCAAGCTTCAGACGGACAGACAGACAGACAGACAGACAGACGCGAACAGATTTTAATAGTAGTAATGAAGGCAGGGTAGACCGCCCAATAGTAGAGTAGAATGAACACAAAAGAGCAATTTTATTTTCAAAAATTCATAACTCTATTAAAAACCTTTATGGTACATTTGGCACACATAAACTTCAACAAACATTTTAATTGACAAATGTAATTATTTTAAATTTGGAACAATTTTTACGGTTGCGCGTCAGGTCTTTTGGGCGGTTAATATATAAAAAAAAAATGCACTAACAAGTAAATGAGCATTGAATGCTCCCAAATACGAACACACATCAACCTACAGTTGTATTTATTTATTTAGAATTGTACAAGAGCAAGATACTAGTGTCAATTCATTTATGAGAAAACTTAACTTTATTATTATTATTATTATTATTTTTTAATATTTATTATTATTATTATTATTTTTTTTTTTAATATTTATTATTATTATTATTATTTTTTAATATGAGTCTAAATTCACTGCTCGATCTGCCCTAGAATTATTTATTTACGTTTCTCGATGAATACAGAGCTTCGTTATTCTTTTGCTAGAAATTAATCCCTCATTTAAGTTGTTCTTAACTATTTACAGAAATATTGACAATAAAACAAGATAAAATAACAAATAATACATGTATTTTTAATATATTATTTTTATTCTTTCTTTCATACACATAAAGATTGTTAAAAGAACGCGACAGTACATAAATGTCCAATGAATTTCATTAACTTGCTTTTGAAATTGTTACGTACTTTTACTTGCAACGGAATAACATAAACCGTAGTCCTCACAAAATGATCAGGTAAAGAATTTATATGCATGAAATATTATAAAATTCAAATGCGACTCACAGTTATTTATATCCTTGAAAGTTATCAAGATTTTTGACTGGCCATAACATTTGAACATCTTGACTCACTAAAGAGAGTCGCTCGTACCGATTGAGATCTCAGAGAACTCAGACCAGTAGCTCCGCCCCCCCCCCCTTCTTTCCCCAACTTTAAGAATGGAATGAGGAACCTTCTTTTTTTAACATTCCGCTGTCACAACAAAAGATTAAATAGTGCTCCTATTGTTTGACATGACTAAGCAGTCAAAATAAATTAATGGCGACAGCATAAACGAAAAGATGAAAATTTTGACATTTATAGTGTGTTTTTCAACTGCTAAAAGACGTAATTATGACCGTTGCAGAGGAGAAAAAAAATGACAACTATAGAATAGTGTGAAAAATTTCAGTAATTAAACACCTGTTATGAAAATTTTAAACAGCCGAAGATTGTGAACGCGGTAAACGAATCAAGAACGTGAAAGCTCTGTTGGAGAAATAAGTAGGTAAAACTCGGATTCTGTCGAAATTTTCTCTTTAGATGAATGAGACTTCTTCAAATTGATTTATTATGAGTGGAAAAGGTTTAGTGTCATTTATTTTAACTTCATTATAGTAAAAGAAATATTTATGAAGAAAAAGACGACCTCTGTTCAAGCCTTTTTTTTTTTTTTTTTTTTTGTAGTTTCAAAAATGGACACTAGATCAAAGAGACAATGAATTTCATGTTGTTTCTGAGAAGTCTTCGGTAGATAAAACCTTGCAAATTAAAAGTAACAGTGATGCATTAAATGACTACTATTGCTTTAATGACTGCAGATAATAAGCGAGGAGTAAAATCTTAGTAAACGGTTAACTTTAAAATTACTAAAATTCATTTTTGTTTTCGGCAATGATTAAATAAACTTTCCCTATAAAACTGACACCACGTCAGAAAAAGTACGACAATACTTTTGAAAAGATGACTTGAATGAAAGAAAGACTCGGAAACCAGAACGTTTCAAAGCCTAAAATCTACTAATCAGTGCTTGCATCAGTTCAGCCTCGAAATTAATTTTATCAACAAATGACTTCATAACTGTTATTATTCATTTTTGTTTTCGGCAACGATTAAAAACTTGCCCCAATAAGGAACGTCAGAGCAAGTGTAATAAAAACTGATAAATAATAATCTTAAATATAGTTTAAAAAAACTAAAAAATACGCTTTTAGCGTAAATCAAACTAAAAAGAAGTTTCAAAACCATTGAATATCCACTTAGTTTACATGCACTTATAATGCATCAACACGCAATATAGTTTAGCCTTTAGTAATAATAATAGTATCAAATATATTACTTTTACATTTGTAAAGAACGTGAATTTTATCTTTTATTCAAAGTTACACTCACACATACTAACAAACCCACATGTGAAACTAATAAAAGCGTATTAAAAGCTCTTAAACATGGATAAATACAACAAACTTCCACAAATAAAAATGTGGCGCACACAAACCATTGCGTCAAAAGTTTCTCCAGTCTTCGAGAAGCATCTAGGAATCACAGTGTGCTACATATCTGCGCGACCCCTTCCCCTCCATGTGAGGGGGTGCGTGGGGTGGTGGGCAAAGAAGCACCACACCACTGCCGTCCGAGAACCGCGTGCAGCCGACAGCTCCCAGATATTTCATTCAATCGCCGAGAGCCTTCCATTTAAGTGTCACGGATCACGGATCCATTTCTATCCGCTGCATTGAGCCGGATAACGGATCCGTATTTCATTTCCATGAGTTACAGCGGAACCTGATAGAATGAAATTTTCGGGAGGTAAGGGTCCCCTTTTTTTCGCGCCCTGGATTCTTCCTTCTGTGTATCAATGTGTCAGAAACACGCGCTTTCTCGTGGTTGTGCTCTCTTTTGGTGGTTAGTTTCGTCTGTTAAGCGCTTTTCATGCAGGACCAAATAATAAACAATTTTCATTAGCATTTCTTTTCTATTTCTTCAGGTTTCTAAGTTTTGCGTAAATAAAAAACTAAAGGCAAACTGTAAAACATTCATTTTGCATGCAGTATTTTCCATGCGTCGCCAAGACGCAATTACTGATTCAATATCTAAAAGGATCTAACTTATATTACACAACCACAACTCATGAAAAGGACCATTATGTAGCATTTAAATTTAGCCTCTCCCCCCCCCCCCGTTTCTAGCCAACACAGAAATGCGTAACATGACAACACTTTCACGTCAACAAAAAACGCAAAAATGAGTAAACCATATCGGCAAAATACCCTAATCATTAGAAACTAAATCCAATAGAAATGAGCCCATCTTGTTGAACCAGAACACACAAGATCACTCTTCGTCTGATTAAATTAATTTGAACGTGATATCGCTTATCTGATTCCTGCCCACAAATAAAGCATTATTAGCTGACGATAACAGAAAATTAGGCATCACTGCACCCATGTTTTTATCGCCGAAATCGCCATTGTGGCTTTCGACCTTTTACTGCTGTTTATCAGGCGCAGGCGATGAAAGTTACTCGGAATGTTGAGTGCACCTTAATTGGATCTAACCCATTAGAATTCTGGGAGGGAAGTGGTCTTCATATTTGTGGAAAAATTCTGATGTGCGCTAACGATTGCTTCAACTTCTTCTTTATGTCAAAGATATTTTTAATGAAATGCAATGGATTAGGTTTAAATAGACATTTGGTCGTAGAAGGATGAAGAAAACTAATAGGAAGGTGTAGTTTATGACATCTGACACAGAGCAGTCATTTTGAGTTTATTATAACTTTGACCACACGAATACCATAAGCTTTGAAATAAAACATTAAAGTTCGCGATGTTAAAGATAAAATAAAAAAAGAAAGAAAAACAATATAATATTAAACTTTTTTTTCATTTTGCTAATATTAAGACTGTTGTCTCAATAACATAGAAAAAATATAATTTATAAACTATTTGAATTCGGTAATTTTTAAAACGAACTTAAACTCAGGGAACATATATGTCCCTTAATGTTCCTCATAATGTTGACAACCACAAAATTCATCAACTGCCTGCAAATGTAAAGAGCAATAGTTACATCTATCAATCAGTACCTATCAATACCTAGTTTATTATATCCACGATATATCTACACATATCTGTGCAATTTATGTGATTTTGTTTAAATAAGTCAAAAAGGGGAAGAAATGTCTTGAAAAATAAAAAGAATTGTATTTACTCGCAAATGTCACTTTCTACATTTATTTACACTTTTATTTATTCCTTACACCGGCCATCTTATTTACTTAATGCATGGCTGGTATGAAAAGCCACTATTTGCTTAACACTTTTCTCAGCTCAGCTTTATATTGCATAAATCTAGTACATGCCTTAAAATTTCAAAAATCATAAAGTAAACAGAGGAACTAAGAAAATAAATAAATAAGGTAGAAGAGAACTAAATGTGAGTATATTTTATGATTAAAAAAAAGTTATTTGAAGAAGTAGTTCTAAATTCAACAAACACTTGCAGAAAAAATGTATGAAAACATACATTTTGATAAAATAAAATATGATTGCACCCTGATGCTTCATGTTTAGGAACAAAAATGATACATTTGTTTATGCAGCGCAAAATTCAAATATTTTCTGCCTCAAGGGCCACCAAAAGCACTTCTCTAAATATTCGCGATAGATTTTCAAAAGAAAAAAAACAAACTACGTCTTTACGTCAATACAGATTTTATAATCAATGACATTTTAAACTTATTAAGCAAAACATTTTTTTCTCGCTTTTAAATTAGCGGTTCTCTCAAAGGAATTCCTTTTGTTGATCTAATTATTGGTTTCTTTCCTTGAAGTCTAAATTGACTAGCTGCCAAAAACATCTGAAGCGAGGAGAAAATGTAATTAATTGATAAATAAATATATTAATAACAAAATGCAGATTTTTTTCAAAGCTATTCCATTTGCGAGTGATAATTATGTTTGCTTAGTACTTTTTAGTAAATATTTTCTCGCAGCACTACTCGATGATAAGTAGAAACAAAAATTAGTTTTAATAAATTTCATACAAATGTAGGTAATTTAATAACACATTAAAAAAATATATCGTGGAAAACATAATTAAGTATCTTTAAAATTTGAAAGGAAAAAAAATCAATTACGAATGATAAGTTTAAACTTATTTGCTTAAAATTACAGCATTCGCTCTTTCTGTAATATTTTCAAAAGTAATTCTCGAGTATCCATTGAGAAATAGTTTTAATTCTTTCTAATGCGAGATGAAATTTCCAAAGAGGATTCCAATCATTTACTTTTTTCCCCTCAAGTTAATTATTTTTCCCTTTAAAGAAAGCTTTTCAATTTACAAGTCGTAAATATATCTTTCAGTGGAAGGAAAATTGAATTCATTAATAATTCAAATAACTGTTTCGACAAAAGCAGAGATTTGAAAGTATACTGTCAACAAACTACTATTGGGGAAATAGAGACTACAAAATATTGGATTTTACTTTTAAATGCTTTAAAAATAGTCTATTTGTATACAGTTAATTGGGTTGCTTTTGAACTAGGAAAAAAGGAAATATGTTTCGTTTAAAGGAAACTTATGTGTGCAGATGGATATTATTTAAATCCCTTTCAAAAAGTTTAGCTGCAAATGCAAATTAATAAAATACTTTTTGTCAAAAAGAGTTATAATTTAGCTCATCAGCAGATGAACACCATAAATCAACAAATTTTCTATATCAAGACTGAATTCCAAATATACTTCAAACAAGAGATCGTGTGAAGAGTTTCTCAAAAGAGTAAAAATATCATTCCTCATTTTTAAAAAGAGTACTTTTCTCCTTAAAGGCGTAATTTACTCGAAAATTATTGTATAAATTGGATAGGCTACAGCTAAAATGTTCGTTAAGTTACAACCTAATATTAATTTATAGTTATGCTGTAACTGTTATCGATGACTACGTAAATAAAGAAAGAAATTATACAATAAAGAAATAAAACATACGAAAGATTGAATTTTCTACCCGAAATTACAAAAAAAAAAAGGTAAAAACTAGCAACTTTAATCTTTTAAGGGTAGTAAGCTTTATACCAAAGCAGGGTTGTTTGGTTTAAACCACGTTGGTTTAAATCAATCGGTTTTTTTTTAAACCATGCGGTTTGTTTAAAAATTGTTTTTTTTTTTATTTTTTATTTATTTATTTATTTATTTATTTTTTCAAAGAATGACAAAAAAAGGTGGAAAAAAATGTCTTCAAATGTTCACATTTATTTTATGCACATATTAAAAAATGTAAAATTTATTTCACGCAAAGTTGTAGACATAAATAATTAAGAAAATGATGTTTTTGAAATTTTTTTAAAGTTAGCAAAATTATGTTTTTTCAAATCAGTTTTACATTTCACATTATGTAATATATTACACTACCAAAGAGCAGATTTAGACAAACTTTCTTCATAACACAATTTACATGAATAATTAATATTTATAAAGGATTGCATCTGTATTACAGATACAATCCATTATATTTTGCTCAATTCATTTTCCACAGGTGCCAGATTTCCATTTATGTGCATCTATTTGCTCTTTAAAACTTGGGCTTTTAATTTCCATACATTTAAGTTTAAGGGGCCATTATGTTTCATAATATGAAGTATCAAAATTAAAAAATTAATAGTTTGTGCCTAAAAATAATGCTTTGTATGTGTTCCAGGTGAACAAATCATAATGTTTCAAACAAATTTTTTTTTTTTTTTTAGATTTAATATAGTAATTTATTTCATGGTTCCTCATAATATATGAAGATTAAAAGGCAAGTTTTTAAATTCCTAGAACAAAAAATGCAAGATTTCTGCATGTCCCTGCAAAATTATATTAAAACCAAAATAACCCGGTTTAAACCAAAAAAACCTGGTTTAAAC
The DNA here is from genome assembly GCA_038373865.1 of Uloborus plumipes. Classification (NCBI taxonomy): domain Eukaryota; kingdom Metazoa; phylum Arthropoda; class Arachnida; order Araneae; family Uloboridae; genus Uloborus; species Uloborus plumipes. The sequence continues at coordinate 40,705 of JAXGGA010002606.1, read as the reverse complement.
AAAAAAAACGGGTTTTTTGGCTTTTTTCAAAAAAAAAACGGGTTTTTTCCAACCCTGTACCACAGTAGTTGTGGCTATGTATATGAAATGTGTATTTTTAACTGGTTTCCAGACTTGAGATTCAGAAAATTTTATTGTCAACAAATTACATTTGTAGGAATAAAAGTTACAATATATTGGATTTTACTTTTGATACTTTACAAAGCAGTGGAAAATAACTTCTCACTAAGTTCAACAAATATTCCATAATAAACTTGAAGAATTCTGTATTCACACTCAAAAAGAGCAAAAAGTCAAAATTAAATTTTTCCCTCAGCCTAAATGAATTCTCTTTTCGTTAACCGATCTAACAGTCCAAAGTTGAGTGATTTAAAAATTTGCATTCAGTTCATTGAAAGCTGATTCAGTTATCAAAAAACTGAAAAAGTTTAATTGTATTTGACATAGTTATGAGCATGCTTACACTGTAAAAAATGAATGTTATTTTTACAGTATAATACAGCTCTAATTTTATTTTAATAAACTGCAAAAATCGCTAATTTTACAGTAATAAACTGTAAAAGACTACTTTTACAGTACTAAACTGTAGAATTGCTAATTTTACAGTTTGTTACTGTGCATTTTACAGTTAGAAACTTGAACCTCAGCTGCCAGTATTACACTGTTGTTTTTACAGTATAATAAAGATAAATTTTACAGCAATAAACTGTAAAAATTCTAGCTTTACAGTAAGAAACTAAAATTGCTAGTTTTACAGTTTATCACTACGCATTTTAGTTTTAAATTGGAACCTCGGCTGCCAGTATTATACTGTAAAAACAACAGTTCATTTTTTGCAGTGTATGCTTAAAGATAAAAGAAAAGCTTTGCAACCCAATTTTCAGATTAAAAATGATAGAACACTTTAATTTCCTCTCAGTCATATACAGAACGCTTTCAAGCATATCGGATCGAATTAGCAGAAAAACAAAATGCTGTACAGTTTTGCGAACGTGCTCGATAACGCGATGTAAATGTGAAGTCAACTAACTAACTCACTTCAAATGTTGTGACAGCTCCGAGAGAAAAACCGGAAAACGCACTTGTGAAACTTGTTTACATTATTCAAGCACCAACGAAATTAATCGGGAACAATTTCCTCAAAAATCGTATCAAATTAAAAAAAAAAAAAAAAACTTTGATCGATATGGAGCACACATTTTAAAGTCGTGAAAATGCATGAACAGAACTTACAGAACACGAACACCAAAATGAAATCCAGACTAATCGATAAAAGAAATAACTTACTTGGGTTAGTTCTCATTTTAAACGAGATGCGAGTTTTATTCTGTTTATTTACTTGCTTCTATCCATTCAACTCTTAGAAGGGAAAACAAAACATTTCAAATGCTGGTAAACATTGATCAGGGAAACAACTTTGAAATGTTTTTAAAAGGATAAAACATGCACTAGCATTCTTTTTCTTACTCCAACACTGTAAAGTAAATAGCGAAAATCTTCAAAACATTCATATTTACACACCCGCATGTATGCTTGAGTATTTTATGTGTAGATATATATACATACATGGAGTTAGACTACTTCTGATGTAACATGTAACACATCAGTTGGTCAAAAGAATACCACATAAAATGGCGAAAGGAAAAAAAAAGTGTTGCCAGCGCTCTTACAAAAGACATCGTCTGCCATGCTGTTAAGAAAACTTTAAAAAATAAAGTCTCCAATAATAATAAAATGCTTTTATCCGGAGAGTTTATTTTTATTTCTCAAAGCAGAGCATGAATAAATTTATCGAATCCAATATTTCGGCAAATGGGTTAAGGGAGAAGTAGCATTGCGTAAACGAACGCAGAACAAATTTTCACAGATAATGGCATGCTTTTAAAGCTGAATATAATTTTAAAATAGATTCCGCTTGTTCTCGCAATTTTCTTTCTTCGTAATATATGTTTAGAATTGCATCGCACTGAAAGGCAAATAATACGGTATTGATACTTTCGAATGCATAAAAGCGACATTTATTTGCAGTTACATTTACTTTGTTTAAAGACCCCATTACAGCTAGGAATATTCGATTTTGTATCCAAGTATTTCTTTGTAATTTTGCAAACAACTTTCTTTCATACACAGTGTTTTGATTTATAAACAGACAAATACATTTGCCTTTTTAAATAAAGTTCCACAGTTAATAAAAAGTCATTTTCGTCATTCTCATATGCGATTGCGAAATTTAAGTTTAAATTTCGAACGGCATTTCAGCTTTAATGAAATATTAATTTCGCATTTCAAATGTTTCTTTCTACAGATTTTTATCTCATTAAAACTACGTTCATAAAACATTTTATTCAAATAATTATGTTAGCGTAATGAATTACAAAATCGGAATAGCTTGAACTAATAATTAATCGTCTAGGTACGCTTTAAAAGACGATTAGGATAGGTAACAACTTTTGCGTTACATAAAATCTCAAGAGGCTATGCAATTATTAAAAAACTTGAATCAACGCCATATAAATAATGCACACCATTAAAATAAAGCGATTTTTCATGAAGTCGATGAATGAAAATTCAAATGTCATTTCAAGTTATATTCTTTCAAAATTAATTCTTTTTTTTTTCTTCAAAATCCTTAGAATTTGTTTTTTTACGTTTCGAATTTATTCGCACATTATTTTCTACTTTGGTTGAGTTGTATATAATATACAATAGGTGAAAGCATTTTTTCATTTTTTGTTTTCAAGAAAAAGAACGTAGTCAAATTTTATTTTACGAGTATAATAACAATAGTTTTAAAAAAGTCACGATTTAAAAATCACAAACAAATAATCTAAACTAAAAATCAAAAAGAAAAAAATCAAAACAAAACAAAAGTATACTAAAAATTAACTAAAATAAACCAAGTTTTAACTTCTGCTCTCCGAATAGCTGCTAGTTATTCTACTACTAGAAGGAACTATAACTTACGTTATATCTGTACCCCAGAATCAGACTAACGTAAGTCCACTTTCGAAACTGTTCAGCAGAGGGCAAAAACGACTGCCGAATACATGCAAAAGATGAGACTCGTGTTCTCTTAATGATGCTAAATAATTGTGAAGGAATTTCTTTTATAGAATAACGTTCTTATGGGTCGATGCGGAATAAGATTCTACATACAATTAAGCAATAAAGTGAAAATCGACATTTTTGGACTTGTCGTTCTGGTTCTGAGCTATAGATATATCGAACACTTTTCAAATTCTCACCAACTGCAAACAAAAATTTAAAAATAACCCTCGAGCAATCTGAATCAATCTGGTTAAATTACCCAAAATTAACTGAGTTCTAACTTCCACACACTATACTGTAAAATAGCATAAGATAAATGTCACACGCCAAGTATTGCTCTATTAGTAAAAGAACACAATTTATATTTTGTTTTACGTGTACCTAAAGCTTTTGTTTGTATTCAGTATAATAAAGAAATTTCCTGTGTCGATCGTGAGTTTCGAAAAAAAGAAAATCAAAAAAACAACTGAAAAATTCATTAAACACACAAACAGCCCCAGAAAATCGAATCCAAACATAAAATTACACACAGCACACTGACAACTAAAAATTATAATCCAAACACAAGCTTTGAAAAATTACGCCCTTAACCGAGCCAAGTCACGAATTCGAAAATAACCAATAACTTGCAGCAACCCTCCCTCTCAAAACCGAACAAGCGCCCCACAAAAGAACCGTTGAAAAATCTATAGCGAATACTAATCCCGACAAGCGAACATTATGCAGAACATTTTTCTCGTCCGTTTCCACCCACCACCAACAAGTACAGTTAAAATAATAATTATCATCATTTGATGTATATCAGACACGGCGCCGCGCACCACAGCGCAAGAGCAGCTTATCGGATTATTGGAAACATTCTGGATAGTGTAATCACGGTATTTCCAAATGGGACAGAGAAGGACCGATTATCATTTTCCACTGTATCTCGTCGTTTTCATTGTGTTTTCGCTGCTTTTATCTCGTGGAAGGATCGTTAGCGCAAGGGGTTTTCAATATGTGAAGAGGTGAACAATATGTCGAGGGTGGGTGGAACTCATATTTCCAGAAAGCACGCAATTCATCTTCTTGAATATTCATTTGCAGGCGTTCTCTTCTGGGCCTTTTCGAACCATTCTCTAGGCTGAATGACGCATTTGATTGGCTTATGCATTCTTTGTTGATTAACGGGATACATTGAACGGGGGTAAACAAACAGTATGCAAATTTCGCTTTTGAAATTTTGCATTTGTACGGCTGGGGAATGCAGTTGGATTTAGAATGCTATGTTAATTGCATACATTTCATTCGAGGCAAAAACTTAATGGGGTTGTAACTAATGGATTATTATCATTGTTGGAAAAGTGTAGCTATAGCCAAAGCTGTTTCTTAGGGACTGTATTCGAGAAATTAAAAAATATTTAAAAAAAAAATTGAACCGACTTCGGAACTTCACTCGGCAAGTGCTCTAAAAAGTAAAAAATAATTTCATTCTTTGAACACCATCAATACTACATTTAAACACAAGTTTTGAAGTCGGCGCAAAAACACGAAATAGAATCATACGAAACTACAATTAAACTATAAATGTAAATTGCAATGAATCCAGGTTCTTTGATCGCATTTGCATACACTACATTGACCACCACATATTTATGTAACGGTACAAATATTCAGCTCTTAATTTTCAATGGTTTCCCTGAAAAATGTTGGCAAAATGTAGTTAAACATCATTTCACCTATAGTTTTTGCACCGACTTCAAAACTTATGTTTAAATGTATAGTATCGATGGTGTTCAAAGAATAAAATTATTTTTTACTTTTTAGAGCACTTGCCGAGTGAAGTTCCGAAGTCGGTTCAATTTTTTTTTCAAAAATATTTTTATTTTATTCTTTTTAGTGTAAATGTACATATGAAATAATGTAATGTTTCCATTGCGAAACTTCGCCTAATTTTCTTAAGTAAATGCTCCATAAAATAAACTATGTAAGAAAAGAAAGAAAGAAACTATCAACGCGTCTAAAATTTTAAATGTTTGACACTAAAAACTAATCCTTGTTATTCTCTGGTATTTGTTTGTGTACTAGTTTAACCAAAGCCTAAATATTAACCCTCTTTACATTTCAAAACGACACTAGTTTCTCGCGGTTCATAAGATTTTAAGACGTATTACTTACGTGGCCCACTAATGAGTTTCATGTTTGCTTCAGTTAAGCCTTCATTCAAAATTCTCACTATCATTATTATTACTGTTTCATATCAATCACGTTTTGTAGCAATGGATTTCATATTTAATCATTTAGGACAAATCGCTTTAAATTTGACTACTTCTTAAGTGATTTTTTTTTTTTTTTGTCGTGTCTATGACTTAGCCGAACTAAATAACTCCATGGATCCTTATAACTGCTTTTGCGATTTGTTGGATGTTATCGTCATAAAGGTCAACAAGTGACGGCAATACACCAATTTCTCTCAGGTTCGCACTTATTGCTGGACACTCAAAGATATGACAAGGTGTAAGCTGTGTATCTGGGCAATTGCAACAGTTTCTATACACCCTTCTACCCTCTCGATCAATCTTCATGCCCCTGTGATGGCCGGTTCTCAGCCTGGTTATAGTTTTTGTTATTGGTCGACTTGTATTTATTTCACAGAACTGGTGTTTCACTTGGATTGATTTATCTCTAAGTTTAGATTTCGCTATTGCGTTTGCATCTTGGAGATAGACGCTGTTGTTGTTAGTATTAAGTTCTCTGGACTCCTTGGCTAATTTATCAGCATATTCGTTGCCTGCTATTTTGACATGTGCAGGTATCCACTGAAGCGTACAGGTCACTTCTTAAGTGATATCTTCGTTAATTAAAATCGAATAATTACATAAATTAAAACTAATGAAGCCTGAAAAATTACCAATCTATCGGTACCTGGTTCAACTTTCAGTTCGTTGGCGTTCAGGAGAAAGAAGCAGAACATAGAAAGATACTCAGATTTTAATGTAAGTAAATGCATAAAAATTTCAAAAAGTCCATAGAAATGAATTTCATTATGTAATCCAGAAAAGCCTTGCATTCAAATTTGTCATTATTACGATTACTGTGATCCCGATTTCTATTTCGAACGATTTCTACAGGTTCCCGTTATCGAACCCGGACCACGAGAGGATGGGACCAATCGGAAAGAAAGACCTTCCAAACAAAAAAAGAATTTTTGAAATCGATCCAGGCGTCTTCGAGTAATCTTATAACATACAAAAAAAAAAAAAATTCTCCGACGAATTGTATAACCTCCTCCTTTGTTGAAGTCGGTTGAAAAGGGGAGAACTTTGTATCCTCTATTTACAAACAAATTATTACTAATCCTCACTCTATTTTATGCGCTCATAATTCAAAGATGAATGGCCCCCTCTAAAACCAGAAGATGTATCCCTTTCTAATATGGCCCTAAGTACTGAAATAAAATCATTATTGGTGAAGGATTTTGCTGTATTTATTTAGCATGCAAGATTTTTTTTTTTTTTAATTTGATTATACAATTAAAAAATGTTTTGAAGTTGTCCACCAATTACGGCGTAGAGCATAAATGATATATATTTTTAATTTTAAAAATTTCCTCCGGCGTTTTGAAAACTCTGTTGAAAAGTAGATTATTAGGCATATGAGAAAATTTTAAAGAGCTTAAAATCTGAAGAACAAACAGCTTTTCAGTAAGGAATGTATTTATGAAACCAGTTCGTGCTACTGCGACTACTTAACTGAACATAAAAACATCATAAGCCCATAAAAAAGCTTCCCGAGAGAACTAGCGTCAAATGATGTGCTACCAAATTATCGAAAAGATTGACGTAGTAAAAAATAAATGTATGCAAAAAAGAAAAGCTGTAGTTTTAGCATTCGAATCTTGCAAACTTATTTAAAGGCTTATAAATAATTCTTGCATTAAGAAATGAAGAAGAAATTAGAGACCAGTATGTAAGAAAGTTCGATCGAAGCAATTTTGTGCCATTCAATCGCTGAGGAAGATTGATAAGCTAATAAATAAAGCCTGTGAGAATATCTGCATAAAGATAAAATCTATTTTATGCAGTTGGGTGACTGAAGAAGAAGGTTCTTGAAACGGTCCAAGTTCTACAGTTAGCTATCCAGCTTGCAGTGATGATTACATAGTTCAAAGAAGATATCCATCGCAGAAATATCAACCTTAAACTAACTTTTGCATGACTACAAAAGGCAAGAAAAAAAGTTCTTCCAGACAGAGTAAGAATTAAAGCAGACAGGTGGCGAAAGTATCTTGACATGAACTGGGGGAAAAAGACAGCGACAGGACGAGAAAAAAAAGAAAGAGAGAGAGAAGCCATTGAGGCACACACAAATCTCCTCTCATACAGCGAATAATTACATTTTTGAGCAGACCATGGATACAAACTTTTTCACCCATAATGCAGGGGGGGGGAAGCAAAATTGCCAACCATCACGAGGCAGATTTTTTAAAAAACTTTTCACCCGACCCCCCTTGCAGACAGAAAAACCTTCATCTAAATTTCCCAAGGGTAAACAACGAAGAGGAATCTTGAGTCCACCAGCTGTTAGCGCGACAGTTGAAAAAGCTAAGGTCAGGTGGAAAGGGATGGGGAACCCCTAGGAAAAAGATGAATAGTGCCCATTAGAAGAGGAAAAAGATGCTTCTTTTACTTCTGGCCGAATTGGCAACAGCTGCAGCTACTAAAAGCCAGCTACTTCGTTCCTCCTAATCCCTCCTTGCAACGCAAGAGCTACTTTTCTTATTTCTTTCCCTTCCTTGCAATTTTTTTTTCCTTCTTCATCTCTGCGCTTAGCATTTGCGATTCACCGTGAAGCACGGTTATATGAATCACTGGATATTCAGATCCGTTACCGAGCGCTGTTCATGTCGTGGATTTAGAAAGATCCCATTCACGATATGTTTATGCGTGATATGTTTTGCTTCGCGATTCGATTTCCCCGCTGCAGCGTCATTGTAAACTTCACCTTGCGATTTTTTCCCCCTTTTTCACAAAAACGCCTCCTGCCCGAAAATCACATATGGAATAAAATTACGAAATACAATTGGAGTTTTATGTAAATTTGTATCCATAAGAATCTCATTGGAATGACTTATTCGAAGATAAAAACAAATAAATAAATAAAATATCGTAAAATCGAAATATTCGACAAAATGAAATTGAAGGGGCAAGTGGATAAATATGATATGTGACAATTTTTGAAACTTACTTTTTACCATGGATAAAGGTTTGATAAGTCCATCAGTATCATGTCCCCTTAGTCACAGAAATGGTTGGTAACTAAGAATATAACCCCGTTTTACCCGTTGAGAAAAATTCATTAAAAAACACAACATTTTTTTTTGAAAGCTTTTTCTAGATTTAAAAAAAAAGTCACAAATCACCTTTATCCACTTGCCCCTTCAATTACATAGTAGCAACAACCATTGCAGTTATTTCAGATATCTTTTTTAGAACAGTTAGTTACTTCTCCTGTTCGCTTCGGCAAAAGTGGGGAGAGAGAAAAAGCTAGTGCTCACCAATTTCGCATTTTCATAAATTGCAAATTTGACATCCTTTAATAAAATTGATTTTCTGTTATGAAAATTTTAGTTAAGTTGAAATTCGTAAAAAAAAAAAAAGGCAGAAATGTCTTTAAATTGCGCAAAACTATATTATATTTTGGAATAATGAATCCTCGTTTTTCGTTATTCTCAAAGAAGTTTCTACTGTTTTGAAACTGATGTAATGCAATTGTTTCCATGTACTGCAATTGTTTTTGTTTCCTACTTTGAAAAAAAAAACCTTTGTCATTGAATTAGCAAAAGAGGGAAAATAATAACATTACCCCCCGTAACATTAGTAATAACCACATGCGCCCCAATAAATTTCTTTATCATTATTTGTGGTGATTTTTTAGAACTTGAGTGCTTGAAAATCTATTTTTAAATTGTACCAAAATAAAAGCTGCATTCAAATGCATCTCGCGTTTCAAGTCGGTTTTTCTGAATTTAATTTCCTATCTCACGCTCTCTCAAATATTTTTCAATGCCGAAAAGTACTCCGAATATTTAATGATGTTTACCCAAGTTCGATAATACGTTGGATATAAGTTGTTTAATAAAAAATAAATAAAATCTTAAAAATGAATAACCTTTTCATTTGATAGAGAAAATATTTTTCAGTTAAAACAATAACAGTACTGCCGGTATTTTTATTGATAAATGTTATTTACATATTTACGGAATAAAACGATTTCAAACAGTACACATAGTTTTTCAATTATTTTGAATCGCTCCAACTAGTTATCTGACAACCGCCTATCAAATTACTTTAAATTGATTTTTCGAGTTTATTCAGTTTTAATAAGATAACAAATATCATCCAAGCACAACAAAGTGATAAATTAAAGTTCTGCCTTTCGCCGATTAATTCAAAGAGAGAAAAATATCTAAAAGAAAAGGCTTAAAGCGGAAAAAATAAACATAAACCTTTCGGTTCTTCTATTTACGTCTAAAAATTATAGGCAAATAAACAAATTTAACATGTTTTCTGCTTTTTAATAAAGTTTTTTTCCGAACATCATCTGGCAACACAAAAGATAAAACGATTTGTTGTTCGTGGATCGCATTGAATATGCAACAAACGGGCCTTTCACCAAAAAACATCGTCTGCCAGCATCGATTGAGAATGCAGATACGGTTACGATCAACAATTTATAGCCAACGAAAGACGAAATAAACATTCTACGAAAGCATGTTCCGTCTACTTCATCTAAAAATAATGACCGCTTCCGCAGCGTGTTTACGTACAAAAACCATCCCCATTCTAGGCTTAAAAAGTTGAAAGCCGGGATAAATTAAATAACCATTTCAAAGAGATAGCGCTTGTTCTCCGAAAGTAAAAGAGGGGGAAGGGTGGGGGGAGAGGCAAATTGAACAAGCGAATTCGAACGAACGTAACGACATGCTTTATGTGTAGGGTTTTATGTCTGCAGATGAATTACATCCCAGTGCATAATAGCGACCATAATTCAATCTTTCTATATAGGGTAAGAGTGGAACATAAGGACGGCGGAAATTATGCGTCCGTGGGATTTCTGTAGGGGCGTTTACGCTGGTGACTAAAATAGTGACATGCAAGAGAGGCTATGAATATTAAACAACTTCTATATAATGATGTTCTTGAGAGGTGCATTGACTGGTTCCTGAGGACTAAATAGGAACCCAGTAATTACCCAATGTATTCCAACACAACAATAATTTAGTTTAATCATCTGAAATGGAATGAATTGTTGGCGATAGTGTAAACAGAACAACTTGCTGTGTTCTGAAAATAGACTGAAGATTAATTATGAACCTGGTAAATTATCCATGATGTATATAATCCAGTACAAATGTAATTCCGCTCAATAATTTCAAATGAAGTGCATCGTCGATGATATAATCTTGGAACAATTTAGGTGCGTATTACATCGTCCCTAATTGTACGGATTTAACCCGAACCTTGATTCAAAGGCGAAACCTGGTTCTGGTTTTGGAGGGGTCATTATCAGAATGGAGGCGAGTCATAAGTGTAATGCTTGAACATAATTAGGGGTGTTGAGCTTGTCTCGGTAATTTCTAGAACTTGAAGTCCACAAAAAAAAAAAATTGTAGGCTGTTTTCGATAGCTTTATGAGGAGGAAGTCATAACCCTGGAACAGTCCAACAGCAAAAATTTGAAAAATCGCACTTCTCTCAAAAATCTACCAGAATCTCGAAAAAACTCGTTTCAACTTTTGCTGTGTTGAGAATCGCAGAGTCAGTAGTAGTAGAATAGTTGTCGTGCAGGGACGATACGGCAAACTTTCTTGATTAACATTTTAGGCATTCGAAACTTCTTTTGAAAGCAGCTTGCAGCTTTTTTTTCCCCCTTCGAAAAGGCAGAACTCCGTTTGAACGGAGAAAAATTCTCATCGTTTATAATCTAATCGTCTTTGATGGACATCAAGGTCTCATGCCAGGCTGAATCTTTAGTGTCACAAACATGGCTTAATTTGCATGTGAGCTCACGGGAGCTCAGCTCTAGCACTTCCTTTTCAAAGAATTGTAAGAAATAAAATGGTAATAGAGGATAGAGCTCATCGCTTTTGCGCCTCATTATGTCAATTTCAAAACTGGTAAAAAGACAGTTTCTTTCCAGAGGGAAAAGTTTGCAACACAACTGAGAGCATTTTATCACCCAACCTTTTTTTCCTGTCAGCGAAACTATAGCTATGACGGTATGAGAATACCACAATTAAACATAACTGTAAGTAACTGCTGTTATATTCGGAGTTAAACATATTAATTAAAGCAAAGAAAGCCAAAGCCGTTAACTAACACAAAAACAATGAGTTAACAAGACATTATCTACAACAGTGCAAAGCAACCATTCTTATTAGAAGCAATGTTGGTGGCCAAAGATGTTAATTCTGTTGATTGAAAGACGAAGACGTAAATTCAAACAACAGCACTGTCAAATATGGTATTAAAAAGGAAAATAATAGATACTACTGTCTGTTTGCGTTTTGTGCGCCTGGCAGCCACGAACGCTTCCATCTGAAAAAGGGGAGATAGGTTTAGGATGCGCACTTCCCGATGCCTTCAGCTTTTGTTCGCTTGCTACTTCCTCCTTGCATTTCCCCCCTATTTCGCGAAAGTCAGAAGAGACTTGGCGCGTGCGCAGATGCTTCGGAGGTCGCACGAAAAAAATTTAGACAGTAATTAGAATTTTATTCAGAAACAATGCAGGCCAAAAGTTTATTAAAATAGAAGCAGAGTATGCCGAAAATGTGATCTAGAAGCAATGTTCGTTAAAGATAAAAATTAATACTGTTTGTAGATATTATCTAAGCAACGCTTTCTGTCTAATTTGTCTAACGGCGAGAGCATAATATTGTCTGATGGTACTAACTATAATGAATGTTATCCTGCAATATCAGATTCCCATAAATAAAAACTATTTTCAGCATCAGAAAAAAGCTAATTATGTGTTATATTTAGAACAGCGTAATTGTCTAATTGAGCATTTTTCTGTTAACCGAAACAGTGGTGAATAGCCGGTAAAATAAAGGTGACCATTAACTATTTTTTGCTAGAACGAATTTTAGAAGTTTTCATGGAGTTCGGAAATAAATTAAATAAACTGAGACGTTTGCTAAAAATTGAGAAAGAACAGATTTTGTCCTCTTTCTGTTGCTATGCAAGCAAATATTTTCACCCAAAACAATTTTTTCATTTCTTCATTTTACTTGAACCAGCAGATCAAGGATCTTTCCCTTATAAACATGAATTAAATTATAATATATACCTTTCAAATCTTCAAAATAAATTTAATTGTCTAAATAGAGAATGAATACAGTCGTAATTCGTAGCTCACGAACTGTACTCTCTCCCATTGGCAACTTGCTGGTCTTCATTAGGTGCAACAAAATCTTAATGAGGAAAAGGATTTCACTACTTTTTATCGCTCGCTCTCACAAACAATACAACCATTTGAAGCAGGTATGCAAATACAAGAGTTGGAACACTGCCGCTCTTTCTTCAGCTCTCTATCTGATCTAATGAGAAAGAAACATTGTAAGCAAAATGTAACTCCCACTCCCCCCCTCTAATGAACCTGGAAAAAACGCAGTGTTTTCTAGTTCTGTAAAAGGTGAAAGACAAATATAGTACATAACCTACATTTTCATATATTTCGTTATGGCGGAAATCAAAATGCACCCCTTTGCTGTCTAATATTTCATTGTCCGTCCTTTTTTTTTTTTTTAGATTCCAAAATGTGCTTCTCAAATGGAAGGAGCTCTTGGAGTCTTGAAGGGATATTTACCCTCAGTGGTATCTCTATTGTCAAGGTTCTGCGCATGTGCTTGCCTATGGCTGTGGATAAAGTTTCAAAAATTTCTTTAATTTTTAGCTGGCTTTTTTTTTTTTCCTTTTCTTTTCAAGAAAGAAAAAAATGGTTATCCCTTTTGCCTCAAGAAGATTGAAAAACTAATTATTCACGCTAATAGAATAAGCTCAAAAAGTATTTGTATTAAGGGGAAAGAGGGATTTTTAGCTTGAAGGGAAAAGAAAATATCGACGTATGAACAGACTTTACAACAACTTTTTTTTCTAAGGAATTAAAATGTCTAAAAAAAATCTAAAATAAATAATATGAAACTTTATGATGCCATTAGCATAAAAGTTTCCGAACGAAAAGTAATGTTATTATTGCCCAGTGATAGAGACACACTGTAAAAAATGAATGTTGTTTTTATAGTATAATACTGCAAATTTTATGGTAATAAACTGTAAAAATTTGTCATTTCACAGTAATAAACTGTAAAATTTCTACTTTTACAGTACTAAACTGCAAAATTGCTAATTTTACAGTTTATTACCGTGCATTTTGCAGTTTTAAACTGGAACTTCTGCTGCCAGTATTACACTGTTGTTTTATAGTATAAAACAGCTAAATTTTACGGCAATAAACTGTAAATTTCTAACTTTACAGTAAAAAACAGTAAAATTACTAGTTCTACAGTTTATTACTGTGCATTTTACAGTTTTAAATTGGAATCACGGCTGCCAGTATTATACTGTAAAAACAACAGTTCATTTTTTGCAGTGCACTTACAAGCGAATAGCCGCATTTCTACGTTTACGAATAATTAAACCCTACTTCCATACGTATGTCGAAGAGAAAACATTATCTTTTTAAGTCTCACTTATCTCAATTGTGATAAAACAACATTAACACAGAATATTAAAATTTATACATTTGTTATCAAACTTAAAATATAATTAGAGATAGAATTATTAAAACGTGGCTCTGAACGAACTCGGTAAAACTGAGACTTGGTAAAAGTCATCTTAATTAAATCGTCTGACTATTTTTATAGCTTATTTTTAACACTGAACTTAAGTTTTGTTTTATTCGTATTCTTTGTAATGGTTAACTAATGTTTCACTGTGACCGCAATAATGCCCAATAATATGTTTAAACTAAATCATTGATAATTCAGTCTAAATTTAAGTTGTGAAGAGTCACCGAAGAAATTAAAAATAGAAAATAACAAAAAATAAATCAGTCTAAGTTTTATATCTTGCTTTTGTTGACTTCTATAATCAATTTTCATTAAGGCAAAAGTACGATTACAAATAAAGGGCATATAAGTTCTAATAGTGAATTCCAAGAATGCGTTTTATCACATTTCGATAGATGATTACTGGGGGAAAAATCAGCTCTTCGTAAAAATGTGAACCTTCAAATGAAAACAGGAAACTTCTACATATACTATTTATATGAGTCCGTCATTCACGAGCAAAATTTTAGAGAAAGTAATTAAGCTTTTTGTTTCATACTAGTTATACATGACTAAAAATATTTTAAAAAGAACAATTTCTCAGATAGTAATAATTTTCTTTTTTTTTTTTTTTTAATGTAGGGTAGCTACAAGAAATAGAGGAAAAATTTGTGCGAAACCAAACAACTGCGGGAGCTGCAGAATGGCATGTGAAGATGTCAATGAATTGTTACATAAAGTAAGTATTTTTCTTTCAAAGTTAGAGATACAGTCGACGCTCGTTATAACGACCACACGTTAACGACCATCCTACGTTAACGTTAACCACGACCATCCTAATATAACGACCGGTGAGAAAACCCCCAACTGTATCCCAATATACTCTATGTTCTACCTCTTATAGCAACCACTCGTTATAAAGACCGTTTTCTGTAGGACGGAGGCGGTCGTTATATCGAGCGTCGACTGTATTTTTAAGAGATCTTCTTTTTAGTTTGATTGAATCTAAAAGAGGAATTCTTTAGTTTTTAAAACTATATTTAGGATTTATCAAAAGTTATACACTGAAGTTATTCACTTTGTTCCACATCGTAAAGAAATATTCTTTACAATGAACGCATTTCCATCCCACTTATTATTCTAATCCGACCACAGAATTTGTCGTGATATTTGCATTTTTTCACTGATAATATTCCAATCAATCACGGCCTGCATTGATATACAATCCTTGAAATGTATTACATGTGATATGAAGCAGTTTCAAGCGAGCAATTTTTAGCACCTCAAATAGTAATTAAGTACCCCATCATCTTTCTCGTTCCTGTCCATTCGAGACCTTCAAGTCAGTAATTATATGAAGTATCTCAAGATTAGGAATGTTTATGTGCTGCATGTTTTGTATTGTGAAGAACAATTACAACCATTGTTCCCTTGTTATGTGAGACTTCAATGTTAGTCACAGGAACCGTTCCGTTACTGTCATTTCAGTTTTAAAATGTTTATGTAACAACTGAATCAGAAAAAGTTAGTTGCATCAAGGAAATCTTCGGCAATCTAAATATGTTTACCGCTTTTTTTAATACGCTTTTATTAATTTCACATGTGGGTTTGTTTGTATGTATGTATGTAACGAGTAAAATATAAAATTCACGTTCTTTACAAATATAAAAGTAATGTATTTTATACTATTGATAATCCTAAAGGCTAAACTATTTTACATGTTGATGTATTATAAGAGCGTGTAAACTTAGTCAGTGGATATTCAATAGTTTTGAAATCTTCTTTTTACTTTGATTAACTTTAAAAGCGTATTTTTTAGTTTTTTAAACTATATTTAAGATTATTCATTTTTTCCCTTTTTGTATTCTTGCTTCGTTAGATGATTTTACCATGCTGAAATAAAATCATCTTTGTTTTTCTTTTTTTTTTGTAATGTGCTGTGATGTGCGAAAGTTACTTCGGATAATAACAAACACACGGTCATTGTAGTTGGTTGAAAGAAATCAATTTTCCTGTCTGTGAATATTTTTTTACTTATATTTAAGTCATTAGAAATGTTAACTGTTTTCATATTTTTCTCTGTTGAGAATTGTGACACTATGTCCTTCCCGTTTCTATTTCCATAGTTAGTAGTAATTTCCTTATAGCCGATATAGAGTTTGCTCTTCAGTATTTAGAATTTTATATTTTATATTTGCTTCGATTTCTTAGCTAAATAAAAATCTATGAAATGGATTTCTTATTAAATACTTTTCAGATTTCAGTACTTTTTGTCAAAGTCATTTCCTTTTCTTACTCTTTACAATCAGTTTTAGACCGTTCTAGTTATTAATATCCCCCCCCCCCGCCCCGCCTGCTTTAAACAACGTGTGTCTTTTGTGTCTATTTACGAACGTAAGCTTTCATCTTAACCCTTAACTTTGCAATTTTTTAAATTTCTATGAAAACATTATATCAGTTAGTTATCACGTAATAATAAAGATGAAAAATATTTAAAAAAAAAAAAAAGCAGTTTTAAATTGAATTTTAGTCATTTTTTTGTTTGCGGCAATGCATAAATAACATCAAATATCTTAAAGACATTTTCCAATAGAGAATTAAAATTAATTTTAAATGAATGCAAAATGTTCAAATTTCTTACCTGGTAATTTATATCTTCAATAAACAAGAGGAAGCATAAAATATAATGTATTCTTTTTCTAGTAAAGCCACAGTTCTGAAGCATTAGATATTTTTATAATTATTGTGATTTCTGGGGAAAATGTGCTGTCAACTAGTGACAAAATTAGCATGTATTTCGTTGCAATAATCTTTTTTTTAATCAGATAACTGATTTGTATGAATTTTTTTTAAAAATGAGACTTTTAAATTAAAATAAATCATATGTTGCAGAAATGCAACAGTGGGAAGTTAAGGGTTAAAGATGCAGCATCCCAGATTCTTTTTAAATGTGAAACAAAAAAGTTTAAGAAACTTCTATACACTGCACATTTGTAGCGTAGTGTAAAAGTAGAAGGACAAAGCTGGGGAACGCAAAAAGAAATGACTTTATGAACAGATAAATAAAAATTAAAATCCCCCCCCCCTCTCGTTTTCCTTTTTTTTTTTTTTAACCTCTTTAGATCTTTCTACACAAAAAAAAAAACTAAAAACTGACTAAACCCATTTCTTTAAAAGAATTTATCTGATATCTCTTAAAAGTTCTTTCACTCAATCAAATAATACAGCGCATTATTCTATAACCATTTTGTTGCCATTCAATGTTTCAAAAATCTTTCAATTTTAAAGGGCTTCTATGGTTTACGTTATTTTTCCTGCTTTATAGGGAGCTATAAATCTTTGCAAATAAAACCTTTATGTATTTCATTATAAGCACAAACAAAGGTTGTTGCTGTTGATTTCTTCTATAACCTTTTTCGGCGAACAAGATACAAGACGCATTTGGAGCACATGAAAAACGGCAACACTTAGAAAGTCTTTTCAGCAAGTTATAGTATAGTGAAAAGATATTTTCAAGTTATGATTTAAAAGCACGGACGTAGATCGAACGAGATTTTCACTATTTATAAGTTAGTATAAATTTCCTTTATATCAGAGATTCACAACGTTTCCCAACCCACGTACACCTTTGTGTGTATCACAAACTATACGACCCGACAAAACCGTTTCAGTTTTATGAAAATGTAGTACATTATTTGAAGTTTAACCCTTTAAAATTTAATTACTAATAAATAATTTAATTAAAAAAATTATTTCAAACGGACACTTTATTAGATAGTTTTCCAAAAACTTCTTTAATTTTCTGATATTTTTTTATTAATCAGCCTTAAAATCTAAAAAATATAGGAAATAATTATTCTCCCATTAGGCTCCCTCACTTTAGTAGCATTTTCTTTAGTAGTATTTTAATATTAAAGAGAATATCTGGATTAATAATAAATATCATTGATCTTATATTATTTATTTACTTTTTTCCGCGAAGCATAAAAAATAATTAAATTCATATTTATTTATAAGTGAACTTTTACAACGAATATAATTTTTAAAAAGCTGAAAGAAATGTGTGAAAAAGCAGATATGAGTTTGCTACGGGGAAAATATATAGAGAGAGAGAGTTAGGGGAAAAAACTTGGACCTTCACAAATTGCATTCATTCTTAGTGTGAAAATTTCAGTTTAAAATGTTTGCAGAAAGCTAAGTTTTTTCTTCCATAAAGAAATATCAAAAGCTTGAAAAAGGCAAAAAAGCTTTCTTTCTTTTTTCTTCTTCTTTTGCTGTCTATCTCCAACAGCATATTTTTACCGAAATTCTTCAAAAGTAAATTCAAACAAAAACGGGCATCAAAATAACGATTTTTTTTTTTTTTTTGGCTCTGGAGAGGCAGTGAGATAGAAGATTTGGACGATGTTTTTTTCTCGTAATTCAAAATCCAAGCTTGTCTAAATGAAAATTTAAAAAAATTATAATAATTTTTTTCACAAACAAAGCTGCTAATTGCAAATGTTAATAGCCAATTTAAATTCTTCAGAATCTTTTCCACTTATCTTTTTTCAAAAGATAAAAAATGAAAATTTCCAAGCACAAACGATTTTTTTTTTTTTTTTTTTTACAAAAACAGAAATGGGAAACGTCTTTTGACGGATAAAAATTTTAATTCATGAAACTTGAGAATTATTTATCACTCATAATCACTACAGTTACATTCCTCACTGAAGAGTATTATACATTCATTTAAAACATAAAAATGAATTTCAAAAATACTTTAAGCAACCCTTTTTCCCCCTTCTTTTTATGATTTTGAGTTGCTTTCTTTCAACGAAAAATACTTTGCAAGAACAGATTATCTACTACAAAACAGCAAATAAACATATAAGAAAAAAGAAAAAAATATTCTAAACGATGGTATTTTATTCAAGGGAAAAGAAAAATAAAACACTTCAAGCTATATGCTTAATCCAATAAAGTGCAAAATCATACAACAAAAAATTTGTCCATTAATTTGAAAGAGAAGGTAAGACCTAGAGCCATCCAATACATAACTTTTTATTTCCAATTTTGAAGGCCATTTTATCAGTTAAGTGAATTACACTCCAATATTCAATATTTGGGTGGAAAATAATAGCTTTATGATTTACTCTCGGATATCAAATCTTCAACGGAAGAAAAAAGAAAGAAACTATTGCAGAGACAAATTACATACAATGGAGGAAATGCAAGCGTGCCCCCCCCCCCCCCCAACACACAAAATATAATTTTTTCCTTGTAGGATATTTCAGTCATATTTGTGAAACTTTTTTACAAAAAAAGAAACTGCCCCAAGTACCATTACTAATCAGTAAAGTAAAGCCAAACATCGCACTTGAACGCACATGATACCGAAGTAAACATTTACACATGGATTTACTCTCCATTGAAGTGTGGAGGGCATTTAACGATGCCCCCAACCCCCACACACATATCTGTTCTTATCAGCATAATATCTGATACACCCCAAATTTCTCAACTCATCACATTTTAGGCACTAACATCGCACTTGAATATATACTAAAGTAAACCCAGGAACTCCATGAAGGGTCATTAAAATCAAAGTTGTTGAGTCGGAAGGAAAAGAACCGACTCCGACTTCTAAAATTTTTAAGCCTCCGACTCTGGGAATTTTAAAGCCTCAGACTCCATTCTGCAGCCCAAATTGAAACTGGGAAATACAAGAAGGCAATTTCAAACAGTGCCTTACTATGTCGAAATAGTGGATACTAAGAAAATCCTTAACAATATAAATTAAAGCATTGGCTATAATTTCAGGACCAC
The DNA here is from genome assembly GCA_038373865.1 of Uloborus plumipes. NCBI lineage: Eukaryota > Metazoa > Arthropoda > Arachnida > Araneae > Uloboridae > Uloborus > Uloborus plumipes. The sequence continues at coordinate 21,040 of JAXGGA010002606.1, read as the reverse complement.
ACCCTCCTCCCCCCAAATATTGTCAAAATTAATCCACTATAAACTCCAGTGGCATCCATGTGGCGTATGCTTCTCTAGAAGCATTTCTTCAACTAAGGATTATTATAACTACTTTGCCAAGCTTGCCAGGTTAGGCGCAAAATACTTCAGTATTTTACACATTACTTTTAGTAAGTAGACAAAAAAGTCTTCAATCAATATGATAGTGACGCCAAATTCTCAAACATACTGCAAATTGCTTGAAGTGCTTGTCTCTTGTGTAAAACAAACATCATATTAAAGCAGCCTGGTGCTCTACCTTTACCAATACGAAATTAAACTTTCAGAAGCTAAAAGCCATCACTATTTTTCATTCATTGCAATCTACAACAAGGAAAGCATTCACTCCAGCAATAATTAACGCCAAGTAAAAATGCCAGTAATGCGCCTAATGCAGCATTCCACGACGATGGAAATGAAGCATTCCCCTCACCAGTACCAACCATTTGCCAAGAACCGCACAGAACAAAACCATCAGCATGTCCTTTTAACTCGATCCGCCCCCGGTATTCCTGTATAGAATTACGCTGAGGTTGTCCCGATAGGCGCGGGAACAAAATGGAACAGCATTCGCAGAGGAATAAATGCCAGCTGAATCATTATACGGATCCGAGGGAACGGCTGATGCAAATGATATGGCAGAGAAGAGTCATTATTAAGCAATCGATCAAGGCCTGTCCCGGAAGATCTAACGAATGAATACCGTCAGGTGGGAATTTGCATTCTGCTTGAGAGAGCCCAACAGCGGACAGGTTCTGGTAGAACTTTGCTTAGGATTAAATGACATTAAGTTGTTTGAATGGTAAGCACACTTAGTTTTTTTGAAATTAGACAAATTTCAATATTTCATGAACAAACAATATTTTGGCTGTCATTTAAAAGCTTCATATGGCATTACAAAACACTGTGGATAGTTGAGAACCAGCATTCTGATGTACAATCTCGATTAAAGCACTCACAGCTGGTAATAATAATTGAGAGTATTAAGAAAAAGAAATAAAATATACTTTGATGAACGATATAGTAAGTCTGGATTGATCTGCTTCTAGGCTATTAAAAAATCTTTTATGCTTGCTTTTAAGCAACCAGCAACATTGGTCATAAAAAGATTTGCTGTGTTCTTTTAAAATAGTCTATCACACTGACACAAAAAACTCTGCTATGTTAACCAAAAACAATACTCCATATTACCCTCAAAATAATATTTTATTATTTTAACCAAACAGTCTTTTTTATTAGAGTTAGAAAATTTTGCATATTAACCTCAAAACTATTTCTATATTAGCTTTAAAGCAATTATATCAGCCTTAAAGCATCTTCTACATTACCCTATCTTTCACTTGCTTTAACACTACCTCATTCATCAGATTGCCACAAAACAATCTACGACAATGCCTACTTTATTATCCGAAGAACAATCTCCCACATTAGTCACAAAAAACAATCCGCTAAGTTCAGAGAAAGACCAAAATTGTAAAATCTTAAGATCCAGAAAAAAATGCATTAGATGCCAGAAAGAATATTCCTCAGAGTTTATAAAAAGAGTCAGAGAAACAAGGCTTCTGAAAGATTCTTGTTCTGAAAGAATTCCTCACTGAGGTACTTTTTAGTCGCCGGGCTATATTGCCTGAAAAAACACTAACTCGTAACAATGCTACGTTAGCCTTGAAACAATTTTATACATCAGTTTTTAAACATCTCTGGCGTTACCCTATCACTAGCTTTGATATAATCTCTTACATTAGTTTGACGCGGAACAATCAATCACATAGCCTACTATATCATCCTAATAACAATCAGCTTCAACAGCGTTAAAACAACCTGTTTCATCGACCTTAAAACAATATATTATTTATAACGAAAATTACACTTTATATGCATCAATCTTCACAGCATTTGCTTTAAGCAACTGCAGATGAGAAATTTTCCGATCAATATTGCAACATTCACTAAAAAAATAAATAAATGCAAAAAAAAGAAAGAAAAAAAAAACAATACCGGACAAGAATTACAAATCCTCTTAATGAAAATAATAATAGCCTTTCATTAATTTCAAGAAAGAAAATGAATGATTCCGATACAAATAAATTAACATACGTAATTAATAAGCAATTAGCTCTCAGAAGTGGTACGAGTGCTCTTCAAATTAAAAACTACAGAAAAAACATAACATGCAGCGACATCCTGTTGATAAAAGACGGTAATTACGAAACATACAACACAAATAAGCATGCATTCCATTCCAATTATGCTGGCGTAAAATGAGTGAAGCATATTATTAGCAAAGAGGAGATACTCATACTCAATCGGTACAATGCAAAGTCAACATAATTAATTCGACAAGAATGTCATTTCAAATTGCATTGTCGTCTGAAATTCTAATCCAAACATTGTAATTAATAAGCAGGCTGATGATTAATAACGATTAATTTCGAAGTCGTATAGCGGCAAAATGTATGCCAAGTCAAACCGAGCGCAGCTTATATATATAATGTCAAAATATAAATGGTAATAATATTTCTTTAAATCATCTGCTTATTACACAAATTTAAAAAAACAATTAGGAGAAATTAGATTGTGTGTAGGTGTAAATTTATCGTCCATAAATATTATGGTACAAAATTTAAATATCAATATGGTAGACTAGGTCAATATAGTAACTAGACTAGATAGAGTAACGCAATTGAGGTAAGTGTGCTTATTTGTTATGTCTATTTCCCCATACGACTTCAAAAGAGTATTCTGATGTTTGATTTTTACATTTGAGTTGTTTATCGTTAACTAGTTCTAGAATTTTGTATTACTTTTTAATAATTTTAATTACTAATTGCATTTTACGTTAAACCAGGAGTCGGATTCCAATTTTAAAACAGAATACAGTACAATTCCCGAAAACTGTGGGCCAAAAGTGGTTGGAGTTTGTGAAAAAAGAGGGTTTTCAGAATAATATGTCTTTTGTTTCGGATATTTTTAGTCCTACCGGAATGTGGTCGAGTTTTCTGGATTCGAACGAGTTATCGAGCGCAGATTTTTTGAGACTCAACTTTTACAAAAGTTTATTCATTGCAATATTTTTTTAAAAATTCCTTTTGAGCATTCATCGAAATTCAAAAATAATAATAATAATAATAATAATAATAAAATCCTAGCTTATCGCATTCATCAAGTTTCTACAAATCATTTTCTGCATTGTACTTATTGAAATTCCTAGGAACCTCTTTAGGGCATTAAGAGCATTAATTTTAAAACTCCGAAAAATTTCCTTTTGCATTCATTGAAATTTCTTTAGACATTTTTCTTACATATATATTATTTACATATTTTTTCTTTACATATATTCTACTCCCCTTTTACCATCATCGACATTTTTACAAACTTTTTTTTTTTTTTTTGTCTTAATCGAATTCTTTTACTAATATTCTAAAAGTTATCACACAACTTACTAATATTCTAAAGTTAATCCATGCATTTGCTCAGATTCCTAACAACTCCCCATTATTTAACAAAATTCCTGAAAATCTGTGTTGAACACCGAAATCGAAAAACATTTCAAAGTAAACCTATCGACATTCCACAAAATTCCTTTCTCCATTAATCAAATTGATAAACAGAAACGTCCTATAAACAAATATTGACGATTAATCAAACCATCAGGCTTACAACCTCACTTCGCAACTGATTATTCAAATATCAAATAAGCAAACAGCAATTCCAATCTCGAAATTAAATAATGCTATCACAACGTACGTAACATAAATAACTCAACCTGAAATCGGAAGTTGCTTAACATACTTTGAAATCAACAACGCCCCAAGTTGAAAATGATTGAAATATTAAAACCCACGAGAGATAGGGGAGGACAAATCCCATTTCACTTGGAAGAGTCCAATAACAAAGCCTTCGTTTGCGCAATTACGAACATGGGTGTGGGGGTACTTTATACATGGGTGGAGACGAAATAAATCTAAAGCGAGCTGAAGCGTAGTATGTAGTTGTGTTAAAAACAAGAGAGTAATTAAGTTGAGCTTTAAACGGTTTTGTTTTGCTTTCAGCGCATGCATATTTAAAATAAAAAAGTAATTTTGCAAGGAAGAAAGTACATTTAGAATGAAAAAAGGCACACATTTCCGGAATTATTCAACAGAAGAGTTTTACAACAAAGGGAAAATGGCAAGAGGCATTTCAATACATTTATTCTGCGAAGTACAGTTTTTTAAATTAGAGTTTGCATTCAGAATTTTAATAGCTAAAGTGGAGATAATAACCTTTTTAAACGAAACTACGTTGAATACTCAAATGCAAATATTATGTTTAATTAAAACTTACTCTGAATTCCTTGTAATTGAAATCTCTGAATTTTTAATTGAAGTCCAACATAATTCTAAATGAGTTACCAACACACATTGAAACTGGAGGACAATTATTGATCGAAACACTGGAAGTATATTTTTATGAAAGAGAAAAGAAAAAAAGAAAGAAAATGATAGATCTCGAATATTTGATACAAAAAGTCGTTTTGTTGTAAGAACAATGCCACAATACAAAGCAAACAAGTTCTTTTAGAGTACCGACTAAAAATGTATGATGGAATCTAACTAAAATAAAAAACAAAGCTCTAAAACTTTTTAAAAAGTAATTATAAAAATACTGAAGGGCTTTTGATTATTTTTCAATTTGCTGTTCGAAAACATGAAAAAAAATTCATTTTAAAATTCAATGTTTCTATTGTTTGAAGTTTCTAAAAACAATTAAAACTTCAATTGGAATCAATAGTCTGTTTTTATAGTCTGTATATAGAAGTTTCAATTATAGTGTATGAAATACGCTGTCAGAATAAACAGGCGCGATTTAAAGCATAAAACATAAATAAAAAAATAGCACATAACGGTTTTTTCATTTTAAAATTATCACCAGCTTTTTTTTTTTTTTTTTCTGCAGTCATCATTATTTCAGAATATTCCATCGTAATCATTAATTATTCTACCAAAGCAATTTTTGAAGCTTATTTTTAAAAAAGCATTTTGCAGTCCTTATTTTAGCAAAGATTTTTTTTTCTCTTCTTAGTTTTATTTTTCGATTAAAGTGAATTTGTAGTCACTATTGTAGTAAAAATTGTACTGCTAAAAATGTTAAGCAATATTATGCTTATTGACGATTGTAAAACAAAAACTATCAAAACGTGTTATCACATCAACAACGACAGTTGATCTATTTCATATTATGCAATAGAAGAATCTATAAAACTGGAAAACAAGAGTTTGTCCATTCAATCACATAGAACTAATGAAGTGCGATCAAAAATTGAGACAAATACTTTGTTGCTGGTGCCGCAGGTGTAAAGTTAGCAACGATCTTTAAAGTAAAACCGAAAAAGTTTCGTTATGATCAAATTAAAATATTAAAAAATTTCATTTTTGACCTAATAGATTTAAGATTTCTAAATGGATTACTAGATTTAGTATGTTTACAAGAGTTACTTAAAACTCGGACTACATACAAATTCAAATATGCTTATGCAATAGCATATTTTTGCTTCTTTTGACATTAATGCATATATATAACTGAATGAAAATGGCTAATTTTCAAAACAACTGCGTATTACTGTATTTGTCACTCAGTCTTAATTTTTTTCTCTTTTTAATTACAAAACAACAACTATTTTATTTTGTACAAAGAACAAAAATATCGGGCGACTTGTAGGTTCTTCCCAGGTCGCCAGATTTTTGTGCATATTATCGACAAAATTCGAATTTATCGATAAAAGTACTTTGTAAAAAAAAACGTAAGAATAGAACGGCCTTTCGCAAATTTATTCAGACGGAAAACTTGCATTCGGGTAAAAAAAAAGGTTAATTTTTTCAAAAAAAAAAAAAAAAAAAAAAAAAAAAAAGAACAAATTTGCATGCATTTGTTGAGATTTTACTCAGTATATCCGAACTACACTGCAAAAATGAACTGCTGTTTTTACAGTACAATACTTGCAACCGAGGTTCCAATTTAAAACTGTAAAATGCACAGTAATAAACTATAAAACTAGTAATTTTGCAGTTTTTTACTGTAAAGTTAGGAATTTTACAGTTTATTGCCGTAAAATTTAGCTGTGAAATACTGTAAAAACAACAGTATAAAACTGGCAGCAAAGGTTCCAGTTTAAAGCTGTAAAACGCACGGTAATAAACTGTTAAATTAGCAATTTTACAGTTTATGACTGTAAAATTAGCTGCATTATGCTGTAAAAACAACATTCATTTTTACAGTGTATAGCCAATGATGATAATTTTACACCACTGAAAAACTTTTCTCATAAATTCAGCACCAGCCTGCAATACACAAAGCAAAAGCAAAGAGACAGGTCAGAAAAAAATCGCACGGAAAAGACTTCAAGAAATTCGAGAAGTCTAACTTACAACACGAAGGGAAACCCTCACCCACCCCCATCCCTCCTTCCCAAACTTTCCAAATTTCACAAACTCCTCCTTAGCACTGGGATTGTGGAAGGGGAGCAGCAGAAAAGCCCATTTGTCAAGTCTAACCTGTTCCTTTTCTTCTCAGGGTTATCGGATTCCCGGGCCATACCGACTGATCAAATTTCGCAGCATGGACGATAAAAGGAGCTTGGAGGAGGAAAAAAATAAGGAGGAGCGGGATTCTTACCACGAACAGATGCATTCAACTTGAAACATCTGTCTGAAGAGAGAAGCACATAAAATGGTAATTATAGGACGATAAACTACAACTTGCGGTTTTGCAAGCGTATTATATGCTTATGCTTAATTTTACTATGGGGCGATCCATAAGTGATGTCGTATGCGAATTTAAGGGGGTGCGCCACATCCTCAACAATTTTGTTTGAATTTTGAAAAAAAAAAAATATTTTAACAGAAATATAGTTCGGAAAATAACTTGTACTTTTTCAGTTACAATGGAAATTAATTTACTTGAAAGCAAACCCAAAAATAATTAATATGCAGTATTTTGGATGACCTGTTCGTCACCACTCATGGCCAGTGCGAAAGAAATTGTATTACACATTAAAAACAAGAATTTTTATGCATTTCAAAAAAATTAATGAGTAATTTCATACATCAAAAAAACTCATTTCGAAAATGATGTAGTATTTGGTGCTGCATTATAGAATAATTGTATACTCTGTTGTTGGGTATTTATTAAGATGTCATTAAAATGTATTTTACTTTGAGTAAAGCATACTTAATACAGTCAAAAAAAAAAAAAAGCTAATCTAATATACTCCATCAAAAACCATATAAACTGTTCTAAATGTCTGTGTCTAACTAAGTTCTTACACATTATTCCTGTTTGCAGTGCCATAAAATCTGCTCTGAAATGAGCTAAAAACCAACATATTAAAAATAAAAATTCCCCGACCTCCTCATTGACGGTGGAATATCCTACCCACCCCCCAGATCCCCGATATTGTTGCACCCCCAGAATTCACAGCCTAAATCCGCCTATTATGTTACACCTTTTTTTGGCAGATTTGATTCATCCGTTCCTGTTACAAAGAGACATTCTACCACAGATTTTTTTTTTGCTACAATTAATATCTTTGAAACAAAAAACAAATAAATGGTAAAAAACAAAGAAAGGTGTGTAATAAGGTTAAACGGTATATTAAAAAGAAAATATTTACTATGCTAATACATGTTTAAAAAATAAATCAACGCAAGTAAAATATAAATTGTAAAAGCAACAACATTATAGCAACAAGTTTCATTTGTGCTTATTAATAATTGTCAGAATTTAACTTCAGTGAAGTGTAGTTTCACTGATAGGAACACAGTTTGATTCATGATCTCTTATAAATGTGCATGACAAGTATGAAAGCACGTTTTTTTAGAATCACAAAATTAATATTATTTTACCGACCAACAGATCAAATGACAATAGATAATGTAAATAGAATATCGCCACATAATAAAACATCAATATCAGATGTCGCCAATCTTATGAGAAATGTTTCCCTAAACAGTATTGAAGTTTTTCAAAGGAAAAATCTTCATCGACAAAATAATTCAACGACGATTTAATTCGAAAAAAGAATTTAAAAAAATATGGTTAAATTCGGGTTACACAAATAAGGTATTTTTAAATGAAAAAACTTAATAAACAAAATATTCAATGAGACATATTTCTGAAGAAAAAAAAACTTAAAATAAACGCATGAGCGTCATAAGTGAAAACGAATATTTTTAAAAATTAGTATGTGACTCGATACCTGGAATTTTTCATGAAATTTAAGATGAAACAATGTAGTATAAGACATTTTATGCCTTTCAAAATTATTACCTTAATGTATTTTTGTGAAATTAGTGTACAGAACATCATATTCTGCAGAATCACAACATTTTAATTCATTATTTCCAGTGATGTGATAAAATGGATGCCCAAAGATTTAATAACAAAACCAGTATTAAAAGGTAAGCAATTTTATTTTGTTTAAATCACTTCTAGCTGTTGAAAAAAATATATAAGCAATTTTATTTGTAGTTTTGTCTACTTTCATGCGCAGATTGTAATACTTTGAAATAAAGATATGAATTTGTACATGTTTATTATTATTTATTTATTTATTACATTCTGTTAAACTTCATGGGCGAGAATCATTTATTGGGAGAAAGAAAGAAAAAAATAAAGCTGTTCAAGAATAAAATGAAAGCTGTCAAAAGTTTGGTACAGATGGCAGCACAAGACAAAGTTGATTGTCTTCTATCCAGTGATTGATGGAATTACGACATAAAATCAACTGTAATTTATAAAATTAACACATTTTTCTGAAGACTTGACATTGCACTTCATGAAATTGTTTATTTGAATATATTTCTTTTTGTACCGCATCTAAACTTGAAATTAAAATGAAATCGTACATCAGATAAAACACTACGAATGATAAACAAAGTCATTTTATTTTGCATTTACATTACAATCAGATACAAATACTGTATCTGGCACAATTAAGAAAAAACTTTTTGAATGAACTCACCAACTCTTGGTCCACAGCACTCTTCAAAAAATATTCAATCTGTTTTCGTTATGTTCAGTAAATACATTTCAGATTTTAAAAATATAAAAATTATGTTTGAAAAAAGAATGTTCGCATGCAGCATTCCCCACACAAGTAAATATTTATACAAAAAAGAATATTTAGCACTTAATGTGTCTTTTACAACTATCCCTCGAAAAAAAATCCGTAAAATGATCGAGATAACAAAAAATAAATAAATAGCTGGAACATAATTACAGACATCACTTCACATTGTAATACAACAAAATAAATAAATGGCATTATTTTTTAGAAAACATAAAATCCATTTCCAGTTAATCAATACAAAAAAATCTGATAATTGTTAAATAAACAAGTATCTGTTAAAAGTTTTTTTCTTTTTTTTTTTTAAAGGGATGAAGGAAGAGGAAAATAAAGTCATATCACTAAAAAAACATGCATCTTCTGTTGTTAATGAAGTTTTTCAGGGTGCTGAGTGAGAATTACTAATTAACTTGACCAATTAAGAGCCCACATAGCTTTTGCACTATATAATGTAACTTTTGTAAATTACTGCAAAATTACCTGTAAATAATCGCAAAATCATTTATTTTTCTAAATCTGAGCGACAATTCTACCTGTGGCGCCATCTATTAACCAGTACACAAACGAAAACGGGATTGGTAACGGATTACCGTAACAATTTTAAACATAGAACTAAGAAAGCCTATTTCATTCTTTCACATATACCTCCCCTCTCCACCAAAAAAAAAAAAAAAAAAGAAAGAAAGAAAGAAAGAAAATGAAAACTTGCAATTCAAATACAAGATAAATAAATTTTTGGCGAATTTTTTGCTTGATTAATAAATTTTATTAATTTATTTATTTTAAAATTTCTACTTTGATTCCCCTAATTTTTGTTGTAACTATAAAAATAAAGAGGTACTCACCATTATAGTGTTGCCACTTTACAAAAGTTTCAGCGTATTTGATACAAAGCATTTTTTTTTTTAATTTAGTAATGTAAAAAATAAACCTATAGTCAACAAATAGTAATATTTAACAACAATTATTTTTTAAAGTAACACAAAGCACCCTGTGCAGTGAATAAAATAAGAAAATAAAATTTTCTGACAAAAAAGAAGATACATGCTCACATGCAAGTTAGGTTCACACATCACATAAACGAGAAAAATATTCAAATATTAAAACTGACTAAAGCAAAAAGAATAAAGTAATAATACAAGCAGGTAAAAAGCCAAAGCCTTCTAAAAACCTCGAAGAGCTGCTAATAATATTTCGGCTGAATATTTATCTTGTATTCTACTTTAACACACATGAAGTTATATATTTAAAAAAGAGAGGGTGCCATAATCAGAGTGGCCAGAATTAATTTTTTCTACCATTCATAGATGCTTTTCTCTTTTCATAAGTGCAACACTTGTTTGAAATAAAATGAGTATATTAAAGCGTTAACTGTACATGTGTTTGTTTTTCATTGTTAAAATTACTATATCAAATGATTTGAACGCTATATTTTTGAGATAAAGTGCAATCAAGGATCACTTGCTAGCAGTCATATTTATTTCCCTAATAATAATAATAGTGTATGTAAAAGTTCCATAACTGGAGAGTTTTAATTAGCTACAATTATCTTGTTCTCCATTTGTAACAATGACACATGTAAACCTTTAAAAGTTGAAGCCAAAAATTGCACAAATAATGTCCAGTTTTCCATCTACAGTTATAACATAAATAGAAAGTCTTCTAATTGTACAAGAGAACAAACTGTTTCTATCGATAGATAAGGGTATGGTTTGACCTCTAACAACAATTTCAGAAGTAAATATCATAAAACTAAGAGACCCAGAATGCCAACCATGATAAAATGAAGAAAAAAAGGGGTAGGCCTGTAAATGAAGTGTCCCAACATCAACCTCAACAAACTGGAAACAAAGCAATCCTTGATTACCAAATAAAGAAAAATTTTAATTAAAAAAATTGATAATTTCTTCAGTAGAAAAATGAGACCTAGGAAAATTTTGTGCCAATAATAAATTATGCCAGATTTTTAATAACTCTTTAACCAATGGCATTGCTAATATCCATGTAAATGCAAGATCCATTGGACAATGAAGAATCATTTTCTAAGCAAAGAAAATGAAGTCAAATAGAGCAAACACAGGCCTCAAAAGTGATCTAGACATTCATACTTTAATTAAGGTTTAAAAACTCAGATACTGTAGCAAGAAAAAGGATCAGTACTCGTGATGATGCTTTTCGTATGAGAAAAATATATTTGTGACATTATCTACCTTTAAAAATCAATGCTCAATACATTCTCACAAATGAGACAGCCGTAAGTACATATTTACAGTTTATTCCCATAATTTTAAATCTTGCTATAATTGGGACATATTCCAATATAAAAAACTATTATGTGTTGTAACATGAAAGGTGAAAGGTCAACTTGCAAGTTTTTAAACTTTCTTCCTTCTTGGGCTAGAAAAATAACGATTTGCACTTGTTGCAGGTGTGACTGTATGGTCAGGTCACACCTGTAACAGGTACAATTATTTTTCAAGTACAATTTTTTTCCTTGTTGAAACTTCATATTTTTGATGCATAATAGTCCCTTATATTTAAATATCTCAAAATTGGAAGCTAGATTTAAAATTGAGGTGATAAAGTACAAATACATGTGAAAATTTTAACACCTGAGTAAATGGATTGAGCAAAGGCGAAAAAGTTTTTTAAGTGTTCCTCACCCCTTTCCTTCCCATCAAAAAATTTATAAAAAAATACCTAAAGCATCATTATTATTCACAGACATCAAAAACCTAAAGTTTAAAGAATCAATCTCTAAATTACCAATTCAGCCAGAACATTATTAAAAGCAGCAACAAACGAGTGGAAACTAAAAGAAGAGGTTAGGGCATTCCTTAAAAATGTCTTTCCCACGAACGAAACCACTAGAGAGAGAAACAGGCAAATAAATGCATTCCGAGGATGGGGGGGACTTTGTGCCATTGTTTTTTGCTTTCCGATGCCGATAAATTTGTGTCTGTTTGTGTCTCACCTGATTCTGGAGCATCTGACTGTGAGGGGGTGGGGGCTGCGGGTGAGGGGACGGCTGCGACACCGGCTGCTGTGGTGGCGAGGGCCTCATGTGAGAGTTCTGCGGAAGGGAGAAAGCAAGGGTTTTGTTGCAGCAGCTAGTACATTCACTATAGGCAGCATCACAAACTACAGTACACTACAAAGTGGACGGGCGGCATTTCCCTTTCACTGCTCGAGTACTAATAAATTAAAAGTGAATAAAGATTTTCTCATGAGAGTGAATTTTGATTTCCTGCCCATCATTATGCAGATTGGATTTTTCAAGGTTCTTTGTACCAATCTCTAAACATGTGGTATAACCTAGAGCCTTAAAACAGACAGGCCCATGCATCAAGCTTAAGTTTCACCACTTTGGATCCAACTTAATTGCTTTTACTTTCAATTTTTCATTGTTACAGAGTTCAATTAGAACAGCAGAAAGGGGTAACAAAAATTTAGATAATTCAGCAATTCATCAAAAACTGTATACCTCCCTCTCAAACACTCCTCCTAAAAATATAGTTAAAACTTCATAGTAATTAAAAGATAATTAAAAAAGAGTCATCAGGAAATATTTTCATTGTAAACTCGGCAGTTTTTCTACTTTTCAGCTGTTTATGCTTCTTTTAAAAATGGCAGATATACACAATCAATAAGGATCTGAATTTTATGTCTACGTCAATTTCATTGCCTATGTAGCGATTAAGGTACTGAAAAGCACTAGGCCAAATACTTTTTCAGGCCCTTCTGTAACCAAATCCTACAATTTTAGCCAATGGCATGAACAATTACAGGCGTTTGGGACCCCTAAAATCAGTATCCCTAAGCCACAGCCTTAGTAGGCCAATTCAGTTATCAGGCGATATGCTCAACAATACCAGCCCCGCACACTACTCTGTCACTAGTCATGTAAGCGTGTCATGAATTTTATTGCACTGAAAAAAATTTAGCTTCCCTCCTCTTTATGAAAATAGTTCATGCATATATGTTTAAAAACATTCAGGTTAAAAAGCATATTTGAAAGTAGTTTTAGTTCCCATAACAAATCACAAAGGTTACCCCCACGACTTTTTTTTTTTGGAATGATACAGCCCACATGCTTTTTTGGAAGTGAATCCAGCATAGCTTTGGTAAGTGTTTAACTTAAATTTATCCACGTGTATAAGTAATAACTTTTGTCCAGCTTCTTTATAATAAACATTTTTAGTGAAGTTAAGTTCTTGAATAAAACAAAACCCCTTGATAAAATTAAAGAGTGACCTCTGAATTTTATTTACCTTTATTGAAACTCCTTTTCTCCCTTAAATGGCACAAATTTTAGTACAAGGTTAAATAGAATCATCCTTTTCCAAAGAAAAATTTATATCCAAATTTGTATCTTCTTTCTGTGGACTAACACAAGAAATGAAACAAAGAATCTTTAGCCCTACCACATGAACCAGCCCTACCATATGAAACGAGCATTATATCATTCAATGTTTAAACAGTAATTCCTCGGAACACATACTACTACTATGACGTTGACAGTACATTATAATATCAAACCAAATTCAACGAGTGTTTAAAAGGGAAATGCCACCACATCTGTTGACTCTACAGCACAAAAGGCAGAAAAAACAAATTTAGCACTGCAGAGTCAGCCACAAACAGCAACACTGGCTACATGGAAATAACATGCATTATTTATTTATTTTTTTTATTTTAAGTATTTATTTTTACCAGTTTTACCATCATTAGATTTATAACTATATTTACTCATTAGTCTCAGTTATTTATGAGTAAATATTTAGTAATAAATCTTAGTATAGTGAAAAAAAAGTAGAGTCAAAAATTGAAAGCAGAACACTAAAGAAAGCTTTCTTTTAAACAGAGATTTTAAAACATTATTGCATGTGCTAAAGCAGTTGTTCATGTCAAATGCATACTACAGCTATTAACTGCCATCTAAAGATCTAGTAGAGTTGAGAATACAAAGTTTTAACCTTTCTCTTCGCAGAAAATTATCAACAATAAATAATAAACTTTCACATTAAATTTTTGTTAAACAAGATATCTTATTAGAAAATAGTACTTTACTTATCACATAAATACATTAAGGTAAAGAACTAGTAAAGATAATTGAATTAAAATACAGCTCTACAATTCATTGTAGTTTCTGAAAAATATTCCTGCTTTATTACAACAATGTAAAAATAACTAGCAATCTAAAAAACCTGTCCTAATCTTAATCCAACAATATCAGGTAAAAAAATGTTAAAAAATTGCTAAAGTTAAAATCTTAAAATTTAATATGATTTTGCACCAAATAATACACAGTGTGCTCAAGAATAGAAAGAAAAAAAAGCATTAAATATTAACAATTTAATAAAATTTTTGAAATCAATATTAAATTTCCCCAAGTCATGAATAACTTAAAAAATATACTAATAATAAGTACTGAATTCAAAAGAAAGTAATGTTGGAAATTATTTTTAAAAGTAATGCTCTAATATTGAAGCTAAAACACTACTAAGTGTAACTAAAATACAATGAATTATACCAAGTACTCCCGAGACTAACAGTTGTTTAACAATTATTTCTTTAACTCAACAGTAGATGGCAGCACCACTAAAGTTTCTAATTCTATGCTGTAGAGAGCAGCACTAGACTATAATTGTGTGAGAAGTAACCACAAGAGGGCAGCACCACCACAGACTCAACATTTTACCCATAGATGGCAGCACAAACGAAAAAATACAGTAGCTGACCTGTTTCTTCTTTGACATGTGAAAACGTCTTGCTACCTAGAAATCTGTCATTTCAAACGGAAATTTTTAAAAATCAATTTTTCAGAAGATTAACTTACAGGAAAAAAGCCTGCTGGAGCCATAGGTCCTCCAGGCATGCCATCATTTGGCGGAATTTGACCAAGCGGACTTGGCGCCGTGGGATTCTACAAATAAAATGAAACAAAGATCAATTTTTTTGTTGCGTGATGGAAATAATATGTTACACAGAAAACATATCACTTTTATAATTTCCTGCAGTAAAATTTCAAAGGAAAATGCTACATCAAAATAATTGTGAATATTTGAATATTATGGAGAAAAAGCAGAAAACCATTCCACCGCGCAACATTAGATAACATTATGTTATACTGATAATGCTGAAAACAATATGCATAAAAATGTTGCAATTTAATTTGCACAATGACGTAATTTTCCTTGGAGAAAAGTATGAGTAATTAATAATACTTTAGGTATTTTATGCCAGCACCTAGTATTTTGTATTGGAGTTCTTGATTCTATAACTTTTCCCTTTCTGTGGCTTTTTTTTTTTTTTTTTTAATATCTTCGTTTTTACAAACAACTTTACTTATGAAGTAACGTAACTAAATCATGGTGTCTGCAAAAACAATAAAATACTGAAGTGGAAAAGAGAGAGGGAGGGTTTAAAAGATATAATTGAATTAACCCTCTAAATAAGGAAACTCATTATCATTCTAATTGAATTAACCATACGAACAATATTTAAGATTCTTTCATTACAAGTAAATTTTCTTTTAATGTCGAACGGCCATACACATAACTTTACAATTCTTTACGAACTGTTTGGTACTTCTTTAATGAGCTTAAAAATAAAAATTATTAAAAAAAGGCTAGTGTAACATTGTATGAAATTTATACATAAACTGCACTCAATATTTCTTAAAATTCTCCGCTACTATTTTTAATTTAATCCACTCAAGAAAATATTTTTCTTTTGTGCCGTTTTTATTCACTTTATTTGCCTATCTTTTCGTTTCTTATTTTTAAATTCCACATTACCGAAACTCGTAAAACTGTACGAAGACATGAGTTGCAATGAAAATGTATAAGTCATTAATATTTTGCAAATTGCAAAAAAATGTTATTTTTATTTATCAACCTTTTTCGAGTCCCAACTCATTGCACCCACTTCTTGAAGACAATCTGTTGCCAAAGTTACCATGCAAAAATATTCAACTAAAGATATGCGTTGCTACTTATTTGCGAAAACTTTCCTCTATCTTTTGAGGAAACGGAGAAATCTAAATAAAAAAACAAAAGGTACGAGGATAACTAACCTCGCTTTCCCTTTTCGAGTAAAACACCAGGAGCGACTGATGGATCGACTATCAAATCGAGAAATTACGCCGAAGGGCGTGTGCACGGAAATTAGAACAGCCGTCGACTTTCGGGCGCGCTTTTCCAACGGCAAGGACGTTTACGCGTGGTAGAAAGGTTGTGACGAGCCGGGCAGAATTTATCGCTCCTTTTGGCGATTTTTTCTTTCGACCGTGATTATCTAACTTTTAAGGGTGAGGTTCTTTTTTCTTCTTCTTTCTTTTCTTTGAAAGACTCTTATGTCAATCTAGAATGCAAGAAATGTGATTTGAATCTGTCAGAAACGATAAGAATTCATACAATAGCCCTTCGTCACATGGCTCCTCATTATAGGGTCATTCCATAGAAAATCAACAAATGGGCCATGCCGCACCATTTTTGATTTTGATCAAATTGTGTAGGTAATATGCACCAATATTTTGTACCTCCAAACTTTTATTTTTTTCTCGAAATTTTTTTATTCTCGAGATATAGCCATTTTTTCGCTCCTCCGATGAGTAAAATTCGGCATTTTTAATCTTTTTTCTAAGAGCACTGGTAAATTTATTTTAATGGTGGAAAGACCAAATATGACTTATTCTAAAGCTGAAAGAATGAACTTTGATTTGTGCATAAAAAGAAACGGTTTAAGTTAAGCCTAAATGGAAAATTTCCCTGGTCAATTCGCAGTTCAAAAAGTGCCGTTTTCGTCATTTCAAGCACGAAAAAGTACATGAAGGACTGACAGCAGGGTTCTAAATTTGTCTTCTCTTGCACCCAGTTATAGCTACTAGAAGCACAGAAAAATAAATAAAATGATACCAATAGTCCTTCATTGTGAAAAAATTGCTTAAACTTGTGAAAAAAATTAAAATGAATGGCCTTTTTCACTCCCCAATAACGGTCTGTGAAACAGGTAGTAAAAATTTACAAATGCATGGAGTAAGAAGGTGTTACATTGCCCTTTAAAACGAAATAAAAACTGTCTTGTTATTCCCTGGCATCCAAGAGATATAATCCTCTGAAAATTGTTAATTCATGCAAGATTTTTTAGGCATAAGTTCAAGCAATTATGAATATAAATTAAGCCTATTTTGCAACCACTCTGAAAATAGGTCTCATCAAATACATTAATCCATAACACATCGTAAAATGGTTGCATTCAAAACCAGTGGTCCGAATGTCCACACATCAATTAAAATTAATTTTAAAATTTAATTGCATGTCGCTAAGAAATTTCTAGTTTTACATTAACATTTGAATGAAATTACAAAATTTTTCACAAAAATCCGAAATTTCTGCACCCTTTTAAAAACAGCTACAACTTAAAGGGATTTTTGTTAATCAGGGGTCAAACCAGGATATTTGACCAAGGTCCTAATTTTGGAATTTTGAAAAATAGTTCAGAATTTTGTAAAAACTAATTCCTAATTTTGTGAAAAATAGTTACGGCAAAAAATATTCCCAATCGTTCCGTAAACTCGGATTTCTTCGAAGAGTCAGTTTTGAGTGTGGGATTTTTGTGAAAGGTCTATTTTTGAGTGACGGAATTTTGTGAAGAATCCCTTTTTGAATTTCTGAATTTTGTGAAGGGTCCTTTAACGGACCTAATTTCTCTCTAGATTGACCCCTGTTAATTGATTATTTGTTAGAGTTTATATTCATAATGTTAAGTTGTACATCCACTACATATTAAAAGAAAACTCTGATATCCGAAATACTAAAAAACGTTGTAAGTATAACTTTTTCAGATGTTTCAACATCACAAATAATTTACAGCCATTTTACGATATATTTTGAATTATATGAACTTATAAAATAGTAATTTTATCTTTGCGAACAAATACATTTTCGCCAAAAAAAAAAAGATTAAAATCTAAAACCCCGAATGAGGAAAAAAGCATTTTTTAACATCTTAAAATTCAAAGAATCTAATAATACACAATGAAAAAAAAGTCATGCATAAAAATGTCATTCCAAATTGTCTAAAATTTCCTACATTTGTGATTTCATGCACTCCATACTGCTTACAAAAACCATTTCACCCCCATCCGTAAAAACAAATTGAAATCAACCGCAAAATTACATTATTTCTCCCTTTTTCTGCACAATTTCAAAGTTACATATCTTATAAACGCACACGACCGTTATCGCGAGCTAACGATTAAAAAGAAAAATAACGGAAAGAAACAACCGAAAGTCTCAGCAGCGTGTGGCAGGGGTGAATATTTAAGACCACCATATACACAGCTGGCAGCCTGCCCATACCCTTCTCTATTTACCTTTACATTCGCAAGGATTACATTTATAAAATATGGACGGGTAGGGGAGGTGGGGTGTGTGCGTGTGTATACATAGATACGCGTTCAGCAGATAAGTCGCACCAATGTCTGTGAGATCGATGAAGATAAAAAATCGATGTCCAAGTTTGGCACCTTCAATTCCCCTCGTGCGAAGGAAAGATCGAATGGCACGTGGTAGAACGTCACGTTAGAATTTTGAGGATAGGGTTGTATGTGGGCTCGGGTATATGATCGCAGAAGATGAATTAGAAGTGATTGTGCGAAATTTTTCAACTCCATATTTTTAACGTTTGAGAATTCAAACATGGTGCAGTTCCAGTGGCGCTCCCGGGATTGTTTCTTGAGAGGGACTAAGTGGCCCTCCTTTGGAAAGTTTTCGAATTTGAAGTCCTAAAGAAAAAAACTGCAGTCGTTTTGGGTGAAATTAAAAAGGGGGTAGGGGGTTATGTCTTAGAAAATTTTCAAAAATCAAGTCCAAAAAACGCATTTTAATCAGTTAGGTTCAATCAAGGGAGTTCATATTGATGCTTCTGGGAGGGGCCCCCTTAGCTCCAACCGTGGGTGCGCCATTGTGCAGTTCAGAGGTCGAAAGAGAACTACAAGTAGATAAACTACAATAGTCCGGGGAGGCCCGATTGAAAAGCATGAGAGGTCGCTGGGCTCTCCCAAAAATGTCCTTATTCGGCTTTCGGCTGATGATTCAGCAAATTTAGCGACATAATTAAAAATTGCAACTTTTAAATGACCGAATGTCCCTTTCATTAGATGTATGCATTGGAATTCCATCAGCAAATTGAGAATTTCTACTCCAGCAAAAAATTAAGTTTGTGGCGCCCCTAACTGTAGTCGTTACTCTTTTCAGTAGTTTGTAGCGTATCGCGTTACTCAAAATTAAACAAAAATGAGCAGCACAAAGCAAAAAAAAAAAAAACTATTCCAGGCAACGGCTTTTAACACCAGTTTACTAAACAAGGTTCAAACGAACCTGACCCGTTACGAACATAACACGAGTACGTCAGTTGAGGCAATAAATAATAGTGGAGCGCGGGTTATATGCAAATTCACAAGTAGATATACAACTGTACAGTTTTGCTTCTTTTGAAAGATAAGAGCATATAAATGCATAAAAATAGAACTTGATATCAGACAAATCTAACAGGGGCAATGGCTCACGCCCATCCACTTTCCTCACAACTACTGAGGAACAACCTCCCAAAACGACAGCCCTTCCAAACCAAGACCAAGACATTAACTCCACGACCCCAAGAATTTCAATGGGCAGTCTGCGCCCCCCCCCCCCCATCCCTCGTGGACATCCCTGAATCTTATTACATTAGTGCACCATCACACCGATTGCACTGATTGAACGTCTTTATTTACCTCGAATGAAAATAAAGTGCATCCTTCATAATGACTGGCAAGATCAAAGCTCAAGCTCCCCATTGCCTGTCCTAGGGTTTTTGAGTTGCTTCAAAAACTCAATGCTTAGGTGGACCAAACATGGCGGCAGAGGAAATCCAGCATGGGGGTTACCTGGACTCATCAGTTACGTGACTATTATGTCCGAGTCTATATCCTTAAGGGTCATTTACACTATGTCCGAACGACACATCCGTCACGATTTTTCTTCCCCAGCGGACGGACGTACGTCCTCCAAATAGGGAGAGGCATTCATACTGTGCAGGCGAACGACAAGCACGTGACTGTATTCGCTCCTGAATCAAGATGGCGCTTGTACTTGCTCTGATTGGTTGCTTGTTTGCTGGACGGACGACCGTCACGACAAATATCTACTTTCGCCGTACGGCGACGGGTTCCGATTGTGACGGCCTGCTGTCATGGCAACGTTGATCGAAAACTGGTTTCTGGGGAGAAAAATCGTGACGGACGTGTCGTTCGGACATAGTGTAAATGACCCTTTAGTGATGTCCTGTTGGGAGGTCCTCGGTAGCTTCCGGAGACCGGATATGACGCCATTCATTCGACCGAGACCCCTTTTTCCGTTTACACGTGTCTAGCCAGATTTCCCGGTATGTGTTTGCTTTTCATTGTTTGTTTGTTTGTGTTTTTTCTTTCTTTTCCAAAGTTCGCAGTGAGCGATTAATATTCGACAAAATAGAAATTAACGATTTTCTATTGAAATTTTAAAACTACTTCGTCGCAAAAACTAATAGCGCAAACAGATGTTTTTCGCCATAAAAGTCTTTACATGAAAATAAAATAGCACATTAGAATTGGAAAACAGTTAATTACAGGTTCTTTGCCACGTGTATTTGACTCAAAACAAAGGCAGTAAATATTGAGCTCTTGTTTAATGACGATTGGCTCTTGGTGGATCGCATAGCGAAAGTAAGACTTCTTATAATCAACGTCACAAACATTTTACAAACCAAATTTTGCCTATTGGTTAACAGCATTCATCTTTTGAAGCACTCATCAGTCAATTTGGACAAAATTACTGCCACAAAGCAAAACATTTGATACATATCATTATC